>VXBB01020723.1:13512-29639 GCA_013399915.1 Illadopsis cleaveri
GAAAAATCTTGAGTAATTACAGTGAGGGTTGTGTATGCTAATGTCTTCTGACTCATTGACTCAGAGGCCAATAATATTTCTTTCTTTTTTCTGACTTCATTTTTCCTGTTAAATTACAAATAGCCTCTGAATTTACTGATTTATAGATTCATAGACACCATCAGAAGGATTTTTTATTTACTTACTTTATTCAAAGTAAGTAAAATTATTTCATGTGCTGGCCTCTTGTTCTGCTGATTTTTCTGTGGGTATGTGCTTGATAAAAGATGTCACAAAGTGAAATTCACCTTTATTTATTGCATGAGGAGATGCCACAGATTTTAGATAATTTCAGGCTTTCCAGATTTTGGCACATGGGAGAGGACATTTCTGACCTTGGGATTTCAGGAAAGCCTACATGAACTTGGACATACAACTTGGAAAAAATATTCTCCATGAAGTCATTAATTGTGTGGTATTCAAACAGCAATTGCTACACTTCAGACATTATATTTTCAGGTTTTGAAACAAATAGGAGCTGTGGGACTCTCTGAGAGATGGCAGAATACTACAATTTCCTCCAGCAACCTTGCCATAGCTCATCTTCAGAAGGATTTCTTCAGAACCATGAACATCATAAGTAGTTCTTGCAAATCAGTTTTCATCCCTACATCTTAAATGCCAAAAGAGAGATGGCAACTAGCATTAAGTCATTTGTGTGGATGCAAAGTTGAAATTATATATATATTTTTTATTTTTATTNTTGTGAAATTAATATCTTTGCTTCAGTGGCCAAGAACCATAGACAGTGTTGCTTAATGTCTCCTTTTGCTTGCTGAAAACCAAACAATATTTATCTTTGACAGCACCCACTGGATGGTTTTGCCAGTGCTACAAAATTAAGTCACTTTTCTTTTTATTCTGATGGCCAGCAAAAGAAAACTTGACCTTCACAGCTTTATCCTTATAAAATATTTAAACCCAGAACTCTCAAATTTATTTGCCTGCTTCAGAAATATTTTCATTAGTTTGGGGGTTTTTGTTGGGTTTTTGTTTGTTTGCTTGTTTGTTTGTTTGTTTGGTTGGTTGGTTGGTTGGTTTTTTGTGATTTTTTTAGCTGATTTGTTTTTTGTAGGGGCTTTTCTGAGTGTTTTTTTCAGGTTTTCATGGGTTTTTTTCAGGTTTCAGCATTATCCCAGGTGTCTTAGGACATCTAGAGGAAGAATTTCTAGATGTCCCAGTAGTTGCTAGGTTGTTAGATTTTATTCTCTTAAATCCTTAACATACAAGTACAAGAAAGGAGAATTTTAAGAATCTTTTCCATCTGAATCTCCTTTTGAAAGGAGGGGTACACACAGGTGGTAGGACAGTGCGAAATATTTTCAGCTTCTCATGAAGGGAAGGAGACCTGAGGAAAGGTAAAATAATATCATTTTGGCTAAAATTAAAATTAACTGAGAAAGTATAGGTGCTTAATAGCTGCAGAAATTTGAAATCAGCCCAGAGAGGTTGGATCCTAGGCCATAATCCTGGATGTTTTTTCTTCCTGGGATTTGCTGCTGGCTCTGCCAGGGGACAGTAGGGAACTGCTCTGTGTCCCTCTCTGAGCTGCAAACACATCTCTTATCACCAGAAGAACAAGACAGAAAATAGTTTCTTACAAAATTTTATTTAAAAAAAATTATTGAATAAATGATAAATTAATGCCAGAATTTATGTATAAAGAATTATAAGAAAGAAATCAGCTGAATTCCAAATATTGTTTCTGAATTCAGAGTGCGTAAGGAAAATCTGAGTTGTAGTGGAGGTGCTATTTATAGTTTTTATGTTCAGAGTTTATAGTAGAAACGAGTTTATAATGGAAAGTATGTCAGGTTATGAGTGTGCCAGTACCTTTTATCCAACAAAATCTAATATGAGACATTTAAACAGAGGTGTTTGGAGTAGAAGACTAGCATCAAAACATTTTTTTTTTTTTTTGTCTTTTCTTATGACCAATGAGAAATCCTTCATAAAATGTGTGCCAGTCCTTTTATAGTAATAATGAAGGGAATTTCTGAGCTTTTAAATAGCATCTGACTTTAGATCCTTTGAAATTGAGGTCACCCAGTACCTCAGACAGTAACTGTGAGGGAAGGAGCACAGCCACAGCACATGCTCTGTTCCTCATCTGATTTGGGCTTCCCCCTTTTGCTCTCACTCCAAAATGAGAAGGGAGGTCTCAGTCAGATGCTCAAAAGTTTCTTCTTCACTCCCTCCCAGCTCCTCACGCATATTCTTGGAGTAATAAAAAACAACAACTTTGTTTTCTTGCCACAATTGCTGTCCCCATCCCATGGCAGAGAAGGTATCACATTTCTTTAATTGATTTTCCCTGCAGCACAAATGAGACACTGTGACTCCCTGAGATTGAAATGCCTCTGAAATGCCTCTGGTATCTAAAGGCAGGGATTGTTCCATCCTGACACCAGTAAAGATCAAAGCCAAATGCCTCAAGTCAGTCTGGAAGCATAAGGAAAATGGTCCTTACTCCACATTTATACAAAACAGACCCATGGCTGCATCTCAAAAGATGTGTCGTAGAAATTTGAGATTAAAACAGCAGGGTTCAAAGGCATTAATTCTATGTGGTGTAATCTTTTAGTGGCACGTTGGAGGTGAGAAATTTATCTTCACTGAATGCAGGGATTATATGCATGTTCGTATGTCTGTGTCAGATCTAATTAGAGCAATGACCTGATTTTTTGGGGAAGAGATTTCTACTGTGTACAGCCTTTCTAGAGAGACTAGATTATAAAAAAGCTCATCAGTTAGGTTTATGCTTCTCAGATTCTTTTGTTTTAATGCGAGGAAACTGCTTTTTAAATAGTATCCATTCCTCAAATTGACCAAAGACAAAAATATTTTCTATGACTGCCTTCATGTATTAGCTAATGGAATCATATTTCCCAATCTTCTATTGTCAGTGACATTTTCTTTACTAGTTTTTGCTGTATTAATAGCTATGGCCCCTAAAATGAAAAGATATTTTCCCCTTGGATATGCAGTTCCTGTGAGAAGGTTGAAACAGCTGTTCTACATGAATAACCCACTTTAGGAACAGACTAACCATCACACAAGTTTGAAGGAGGGGTGAGCATGGAGGTTGCATCTGAGGTCTGCTCAAGCCCTTCCTGTGAGGTTACAGTCCCAAGGAACATGTTGGCAGTTAATAAAGCAGAATTCACTTTCTGGCTGGAACCTATAGTAGCTACATGAATATTCATTCTTTCTTCAGAGCAGATAATAACATATTGATGCTTCAAGAGTGAAAAACAGAGGGAAATTATTTTATTGCAGGTTTTGTGTTTGGTAATTTCCCTCCTTTTCCCCAGTAGGCATCTCCAGAGAAGGGAATAACAAATTCCTGAGCACTGCTTATTCTAATCAGCTTTTACTGGTGCAGTCATGCCAGTCAAAAACGTATCTTGCTTTATCAGGGTGTTATCAACAACCAAAGCTGGGATGGCCATCCATACATGTGTAATGTACAGGTAAACACATACTTTCTACAATGAGCATTCATTTTGCTCACCAACTGCTGCTAATTATGTTCTTGGAGGCTTTTTTTTCTCCTCTTACAGCTCTGCCTACACCAGGACTAACCTGTCAGCCTCTCCCTACCTATCTAGCTAAATCAACAAACCCTTTCTAGTGTAGATTAAATTTAATTAGGGATTAGCACAGCTCCCAGTTCTGTTAGGCAGCCCTCAGGCTGGGAGGTGGAGCTGTGCTAGGGATGGTTTAGGAAGGCCTGCACAGGGATAGGTTTGGGCATTTGGGGCTCTTTTTTTTTTTAACCCCTGCTATTTGACTCTTTAAAAACCCTGGCAAAACAGCCTGGAGAACAGCATTTAGAGTGCAAAAGCTGACAGTTGGATGTAAGGGAATCTGTGCCTTTGACCTCTGAGGAAGAAGTGAAACTGAGCTGACCCCACAAGATTTAAGCTCCTGGTAAGTGAGAGATCCTAGAACAGGGTCCCATGCCCCATGTGCTCTGCACGTTTTGTAGCTTGGGAAATTTATATGTGTCACAAGATGAAAGCTGACCTAAGCAGGAGTCAGTATCTCAGTTAATTTATTTGATAATTTATGATCATGGTAGAAAATCACAATCCTAACTTTAAAAGCAATACGGGTATGGATAAGCCTTGATGATGCACAGATCCCTCATGGTCTGACAAATACCTGAGATAGGTGATGCTGCACGGGTTGTGGAGAAAAACGACAAGTTTTCCATAGTCTTGACTGTGGAGCATCTGGGAAGAAATGAGCAGAAATCCCAGCTTTGCAGGGAAATCCTCAGTGGATCCTCCTATTCTCCTCTCTTTCCTTTCGGAAAATGGAGGCTAGTGGCTACAAACCCTGCCATTAGCACACCAAAGAGGAAACTAATCCTTTTCCCAAAAGCTGCACTTTGGGCCAGGGATTCTTCTTTCAGGCAGTTTTGGAGATTCATTGTTTCTACTGCTTTTAGGTTCTTCACCCCAGGCACAGTTTTAACAGCCCTGTTTGCAGTGAGAGGAGCTTATTATGGAAATTCTCCCGTTGTGTCTGGGGCAGGTATTTGGTGCAAAAGTTCAGTGAAGCTTTGGTAACTGAAAAAAAAAATGATATCTATATATATATATAGAGAGAGAGAATGGTTATAATGCGTCAAAGCAAAAGTCATCCTTGCCCTGTGTCCAGTGATCACCAGTAATTGCTTAAGGAAAAAATATCTATTCCAAAAAAATAATTAGGAGGAGTGCAGACCTTCTGTCTTGTGTGTCTTTGTGAGACACCCTCCACAGAGTGACAATCCCTGCCTCAGCTTCCCCTCAGGGGTGAGGATTTGGATTGGAGGCTGTTTACAGCCCTGGCAGATGCATTTGGAGGACCAAGAATAATTGTGAAGCTGAAAAACAGGTTGCATAGTCCTGAGGACAAAAGCCTGGCATTTATTCTGGATTACTGTAGAACTGCTGATGCCTGTAATTAACTGTTTGGAGGAACTTGCAAAAAAAAAAAAGTAAGTGAATCCTGTCCATTTACCATTAATTTAATCTTTGAAACACAACTCATTTTCAGCCTACTAACACAGGTATTCTTGTTGACTAAGCAAGCATATGACCTTCTCTGGCTTAAACCAAATCGATGCAATTTCCTTATTAATTGGGTTTCCCAGTTCAGAAATTGTCAAGAAAACCTGCTGTTGGGTTAATGTTTTGGTTTAGCTTGCTTTGGTTTTGTTTGGAAATCTGCACAGGTTTAATTCATCTTCAGGACTGACCACAAGCCAGCAGATATCACTGGCAGACAAAAATAAGTCTCAAGCCAGTTCATTTACCAGTTACACCAATGTTTTTTTTTAAATGCCTTCTGTTTCATGTCACAACTCTGCACATTAAACTCTGTCCTTGGACTTTGGTTCTTTCAAACTCTGTCTATGCTAAACTCAATTCTCTCCAGTTTGTGGATTTCCACACATTATTTTTCCAAATATATGTCATTTTTCTGCTTCAGGATGGGTTTCCTAGGCACAGACTCTTCAGTCATGTCTTCCTACATCTGAATACATCTGAACCTAAAATATGACGCACTTCTGTAGTTTTACAAGGTGCACTTGTAACTGCCTGCTCTGCAAGTCTTTATGCTTACACAGCTTAGGAAGTTTTTATTTGCCATGATATGTTCTGCATCATGATTTGACCAAGCAGTTGCAAATTGTCCAGTTAGTCCTGGGCTTTGCATTTTCTCAGATTTGCTCAGACCGTTGTGGTTTTCCATTATGAGGATGTCAGACCAGGGTGGTTTGTTCAGGGGAGTTCCTGCTTTTTTATTATTTTTCATTTTTTAATGTTACACCTTTGATTTACAAGCATAGGCTTAAATTGTCTTTATTTCTACACAACTTAATACCCTGAGTGACTCTTGGGGGTCCAGAGTGAAAACAGAACTGCCGTTTTCCTTTCTTTCTGCCACACCGCTGGGATGTAAGGGCTGTGTTCACATTTTGCACATAACCACTGCAGTGGGCAGGCAGAAACCTCCTGCATGACCAAGAATTTCAGCAGTCAAGCTATTAAGCCATCCACAAATGCCTCCATTTCATTTGCAGATATTTAATGATCCTTATCGGGGGGAGCAGAGTTGCTGCTTAAAGCAAAGAGTCCACTTAGGAAATTACTGGAGTCAGATACCGTGAGAGAAGCCCAGTGATGAGAAAGGTGCTTTGCTGGCAGTACTGAGAGTTACTGGTAGCAGGTTTGTAGCTCCGTGTGGATCAATATGAAGCTCCATCTGAATGGGTTGGATTGTGTCTTTAAGGGCCTCACCCAGGAGAGCCTGGACCTGTCATGAGGGGGAAGGGAAAAATTCTGCTTAAGATAGAAATCAATTGACCTATTTATATTGAGGTTTTTTGCCAAAAATCAGGGATACAAGAACAAACAAAAGGGATCCCCTGCGCCATAACCTAGTCCTCTCCTGTCCACATTCCCCTTCATCTGAGACAGTTTCTCATAGAACAAGCAAGTTTTGATTTAAAACTAGCTATGTTTCTTTCCTCTACCCTAAAATGTCTTTATGAAGGCTATGAAATTTTTCTACAGCTTAAAATTTTAACATTTCCAGCTCAAACTTATTTATGACCCAACTAGTTCTGTTCCCAAGTCTTAGCTGAAATATCCTTTAGCTTCTCTGGCATTTGTTCTCTGATATATTTATAGAGAGCAATAATATCCTTACTGCCGTGTGTTTTGCCAGACTAACCGAGACAAGCTCTTTTGGCCTCCTTTTATAAACGGGTTTTCCTTTCCTCTGATTGCAGCAATAAACCCTTGCCTTGTCCCATTCTAAGCCAGCTCCTCCCCATCCCAGGGACAGGAATATGGGCAGTCTGCCTGAAGGTGCTGCCAGTGCCTGGGAGAGGGAGGAGAGATTGCCAAGGTGATGGTGAAACGTGGTGGCCACTCTAGCTCTTTGATGCTCCTGACCAATCCTGTTGCCAAATATTCCATCTTCTGTTTCAGCCCTTCTAAAGGCCAGGCAAGCAAGCACCCACTAATTCTGGTGCCACATTGCGTCTCCTCTGGTGATGCTCTCAGGCAAAATTCTGAGGTTTAGCATAGCTAAATCACCTATTTTTTAAAAAATTCTTTGCCTCCTTACACCCAGTCTCTTCCTTCTCTATCCTAAGTGATAATTCCCCATTCTGAGTCATGGCCAATATTCTGATGCTTTCCTTTTCAAGTTCTGATCTAGACACTTTTCTAGACACTTTTCACCTTATCAGAACTTTTCTGGTGTGATCTATCTCTAGTGAAGTTTTCTCCACTGCTGGCACATTTACTGTTCACATATCATTCCTTCACAGAGGTATTTCTGAAGCACCATCAGTTTGCAGTGTCAGTTTTCAAATCATTGTCCTTTCCTCTTGAGCCCAGTAAATCCTTTTCCTATTTCTTTCTAGTGTTGCTGTTCACATATTTAGTTCAAAGTGGAGAACTACAGTCTTTCTATGTCAGTATCTGCAACTGCAGATATAGAGAGTCTGGACTTTTGAAGAAATACTAGTTTCTGTCATCTTTGTCACATCTGACTGACCAAGGATGACTGTGTAACTCTTTGTTCTCATTGCTGTAAATCAGCCAAGAATTTTCTTTTTTTCCTTTTAAATAAATGAGTCACGCACTTTTTGGGCCCAAAACAAAAAGTGGTTTTCAGACTACAGTTTGAATTTGGTGTATTCTTGCTATTGTCGATTCTCTTGCAAATCAAGCAAAAAAAAAAAAAAAAAAAAAAAAAAAAAAANTAACACTGATGTGACATTGTTTACTTTAAAAGTTTGAAAGGCTTGTCTTTATCTGGAAATCTTTTCTTACAAACGTACACAATCTTACAAGTGTTTATTATTTGTTTTCAGTTGAATTTAACTAACAAGACTTTAACTAAACAATCATATGACTCATGTGTTTTTCCAGTGTTCTTGGGCCTAAGACACTCCAATTTAAAGTTACTTAAGAAAAGCAGGGAAGGGGAGAAATAGTACAAGTGGACATCTGAATGTTCTGTGTGTAAACATATGGTCAGCCATCACATGGGGCCTCAGCTTGTGGAAATGTGTGTTGTTTTACAGTAATGGGCTCATGAAGAAATCCAAATCTCTTCTAGGTGCTGATAAAGTCTCATTGCAGCATTGTTGCAACTCCTTCTAACTCTAAAAGTATTCATTTCCACAATACCCTTTGGGCAACAAAAAGCATCATCATGGTGTCACCAAAAGGGAGCTTAGAAATGGAAAACTAATCCTCCCAACCACATCCACCTTCCCCCTGAGTCCCACATGAAGGTTTGAACTCATGTGCCCCCAAAGTCTGAACCCATGGCCTGACCCCAAGACCTCCCAACTCTGTGGAACAACTGGTCTTAGTAGAAAGTATGTTTTGCCATTGATTGCAGATTAATTCAATTAAAAGAGTTGTGCTTTCACAAGTGATCCCCATATGGCTTTGATCTGGCTGCACCCGCAGCCAATTCTTCACCACCAAATATCCAAAGAAAACTCACGTATATTTGCAGTAAGAAGCAGATGTTTGATGGAAACAGTGCAGTTGTAAAATTAAAGTGTTTACCTTCTCAGAAGCCATGATTCAACTGGGACTTGCATTGGCAACATGAAACTTCAATTTGGAAATATACAGGACATTGTACCATTTGTATTATTTCTTTATGAAAGTGAGTGACTTCTTAAAGTCATTCTCAATGACATGGCAAGTGCAGACAGTGCAATTCTCAGACCATAAGAAGGANAGGAGGACAGGACTGAGTTCTCATGGTTGGCTGGACAAGGAGTCCTGTTTTATGCTTTGCACCAGGACCCATGACAAAAATGTTACACTGCTAGTAATTCCTTACAGCAGGCTGGCACCAGCTCCAGCTCAGGAAGTCTGGCAATGCATCTGTTCTCTCACAGAGTGGGATCCTTGAAGGATGTGAAAGCACTGTCAATGTTTTTAATTTTAATTTTTATATTGCTGGTACAGTCAGCTTGGCTGGGGAAAAGGACTGGGGACTCCATCCCATTAAACGTGGGACAGTCAGATAGGGGATGCTGCACCTCCCCTGGAGGAAACAGAGTATCTGGCCCATTTCCAGATCTCAGAGTATTATCATTACATGGACAGTTCCCTAACATTCCCATAACTTTTACAATATTTCCTAAGCAAAAAGTCTAAGAAGTGATGATCAGATTACTTGGTTTAAGTGGTCAAAGAGTTTGAATGAGTTTGGAAACCAGATGCTTGCAATGGTATTGAATTTATACAAAGACTATCAGTAGGTGGTTTACCTGTCTGCTTGTGAATTAATTTGAATTAATTAATTTTTGCCATATTTCCAGAAAATGAACTTTTCTCTGTCCTTTTAGGGAGGGTTGAGGCTTGTTGATGTTTGAGGCTCATTTTCTTTTCCACATGCAATAACAGCTTTTCCACCAATGATATACACATACTTGGTGGGAACTGGAGAAAGTTTAGATTATGCAGATTCATGTTCTAGGTCTGCTAGAACAAAGCCCCATCATAATTTCAGTGCCTGCGAGGGCATGGGAGCTCTCTAGGGGGAGACATGGCATGGGTTGTGGGAGGGATGAGCAATCACTCACCACAGAAAACTCTGAAATGGGACTACAAGTTAGAAAAACTCATTTTCTTGTCATCTTCGGTGCTGTGCCTGGCAGGATTTAGAGAGTGGTGGTGCTTTGTGCTCAGTTACCTGAAAACTGATAGTGGGAACAATCAATCCTAGAGCCTCCCTACTCGAATATCCCAGTTTCATCCTAACTAATTAGATTTCAAAATGTTCACTAGCCTGAATGGGCTTTAAGTAAATTATTTGCCTTTTCACTGCAACAAAAACCTCAAAAATTCTCTCTGACCAATTAGAAAAGGTGGGTGGAATGGACTAATCATTCAATTTAAAGCATGAAGCCTGGCACAACTACTTAGGTTCAGAAAGACAGTTCAGGCTCCCAAAGACAGCAATTATATTTAAATAGTTAATAATATAATCATATTGTAAAGAAGTTAAAAGAACAGTTTGTTAGAAACTGCCTAATGTTATTTGATAGATGAGACTTATCTTTTTTTAATTGTCTAAATATGACAGGCACCCAGCTGTTATTCACCTTTGTCAGGGGAACAAATTTCTAGAACACTAGAAATTTAAGACATTTATGACCCTGTAGAAATCCAAGCATGCAGGAAAGAGCAGGCAGAACCAGAAACCAAAACCCTGGCAGAAATTCCCAAGGCAAGTGGCCTTGCAGAAGTTCTGCAGGGCAGTGGAAAATATTCCTGCCACCAAGAAATCACCTTGAAAAAAAGGTGTGGGTAATTGTACAGGAGTTGGGGAGCAGAAAAGCCTTGATGAAAAGCCAGTTTTGTAAATATGACCAAAAGGCAAAGAAAATGAGGGGGACAGATCAAGCTTTCTACTGACTCCCACTGACCTCCATACTTGCATGCTCAAGAAGAGCTTTTTGCTGAAGAAGATGTCAGAATACAAACACAGCTGGAAAGACAGCTCTCAATTTTTTGAAGACCGCTGATAAGTAGAGATTGAAGTAAAAGCTTTCCCTAAAGGAAGGGACTGCCAAAATTACATCCAATTTATAAAACAAAAAGCAAATTTGTCTTCCTGTGATATGAAAGAACATCCCCCTGCCATACTTCAAGGGAAAACATACAGATTCCTGAACTAAAAATATGTTTATTCAGAGCATTATTAAAATAAAATTTTAAAAATCAAAACTAAACCAAGCCAAAACAAACAAACAACAAAAAAACCCAAAAGAACAACAACAACAAAAAACTCCAAGAAAACTCAAGAAATAAAAGTAATGGAGGCACTGAGTGAACAGCATTCCTTCCAGGGTAGATCTTAAAGCACATTTGCTTTAACCCTGATTGTATTTAAAACCTAGAGTACCAAATTTTCTAGACCACATGACCTCGACTCTACCCTACAAATAATGACAGAAGTGCAGTTACCCCTTGTTTCTGGGGTACCTTCTAGAATAAATTCCATTATCTGGTGCAAGGTAGGGACTTCAAAGACCGTAAAGACATTTTCTTTCTCTCTGCAACCAATTTAACAGCATTCCTCCTGTGAAATTACTGGGCTTGAGGGGATTCCAGATGTGTTTAGGGCGTCATGCTGCTCTTGCTCTGAGCTGTTCTGCCCACGGCTAGTGAGCCACAGCGACAACCTGTTCTCCAGACAGCAACAGTCTGCCACCTTAGATGGCCCCAAATCTCACACAGCCTCACAAATTGCCTTAAATACTGCAGTACCAAGGAAAAAGGAGGCCTTGGAATGTGACCTTTAAGTTGTCCTAATAGAGAAGGTAAACATTATCATTCCTATGCCACCAATTGTTCTTTCTTTTTACCACAGCACCAGGAAATTTTATTTTGCAAGAACAATTTAGCTTGGGGACCAGTCTGCTGAATCCGTTCTGCTTTGATTCCATCATCCTGGGGGACTTTTCCAAGGAGAAAAAGTTATCTTAGCAAAATAAATGAAAAGCAGAATCCAGAGTAGGCATTGTAAGGCTAGCCATGGCAAGAAGTGGATTTTCATCGGATTTGGTGAACTGAGGTCTCAAGTCTGTAGCTGGAAATGAATGTGTTACTTTTGTCTTTGGAGAATGGAAGATTTCTGGAGGAGAAGGAGGTTATTAAAAACCGAAAATGAATGGACTAAAGGCATCCTAGGTCAGTCAAACACACACCGTACTTCCACTGACCACATGGATCAGGTACAAACAGACTGTGACAATAATCTGGGCTTCTCAGTGGGACATAAAACATTTTGCACACAGACAAAATAGCTCAGGTGCCCACTCTAGTGGTTTGACTCAGCTGCCAAAAGCCAGGTTACACATACATATAAGATTTGATCTTTAGGAGCCTTGGGACAGAGCAGGAATTTCTTTAATTAGCTGGATTGAAGTGTTCTGCGCCAAGTCACCAGTATTAAGCTTAAGAAAGGGAGAGTGTGAGTACTGGTCTTCTTATTCTATTACCCACCAGAAGTGTCTAAAGATGAGAGACTCTTCATTACTGCTGCTGGCACCATCTCCCCGAAAATACACGTATTTTGTTCCGTTAGCAGATATTTCTCTCTGTTTAACACCAGCTCCCAGATGGATCTGAGCTCCACAGAGAGAAGCCTGTAAAGGCCTGTATTATACAGTAGGTTTATGCATGGGTGTGAATAATCCCCAGATTTGGGAGTTACTTTAACCCCAAATTATCAAGACTGATTTTATTGATTTTGTGGCCTGTCCTAGGTATCACTGATTCCTTTACTTGCTGAGCCTCAGTGTACTAGATTTAGATTACTCCACAGAAAGGCAGAAAGTTTTATTAGGAATCTCCCTGCTTCTGCCCAAGGAGTTTGGGCTTCTCTTTTGCCATTTTCAATTCAGGCTTCCACAGGTTTTCCAACCCAGGGAAACAAACATTGGACGTAAGACATCATCACCTCTTCACATAAGACAAAGACTAACTCCTGTGAACAAAAAGCTTTCCACTTAAAAGACTTTTAACTACTGCCAGAAAGAGAATATTGGGGTAGGTGGGCCTTGTCTTCACACAGTGGATGTTTGCATGTTCTGCAGCTAGACAGTAGTTGCAAAAGTAAAAAAGAAATATGTTATTCTATTCAAAACAGACATTGGTAGGTAATGCTGTTTTTCAGTGTTCTGCCTTCAGAGAGTTGCTTGTCACTTATGCAGCCAAATTGCTTGAAAGCATTCTGTAAACTCTCAGAATATTATGTTAAAATACAAAAATTGGTGCTTTGTAGCCTTTTAGGTATGCCAGTAGTAGATGGATTAAGGCTACATACATATTAAGAAATTATGATTACTGTCAGAACTTCAAAATGTATCTGAGAATGAACAGTTCTTGAGAATTTAAACACTGGATGTACAATGACCTTGAACACTTCTCTGAGCCTTGAGGATCTCCCTTTAAAACTGCTTCCCAGCTTTTTGTTTGCCTGTCCAGGGAGATAGCAGATTCATAAACTGCAGTAATTGAAACCAGTGTGAATTTCTTGACTATGACTAATCTTTACCATTTCCTACCCAAAAAGAAAAAAAAAAAAAAATCACCTAGTCCCAGCCAAGATTTTGTTAATTTTAATATGAGAACATCCACACCTATCATGTCTCCCCTGAGGTCCTCCCAAGCTGCTGCAGAAATGGAGTCTGACATCTATTGTTTTGGCTAGAGGCTGAGGATGTGAATTCCTCTGGCTAATTGCCTTTTTGGATAACCTACAAAGAACCAGGGGTCAGATTCTTGGGCTGGTAATGTTGCCTTGGCTCAGTGCCCCCAGTCCCATGGTGAGGAACCCCAGGAGGAGAGTGGCACCAGGTCGTTCCTCACTTAAGACACACACATTACCTCAGCTGCTGCTACACCTGGCACAACCTCTGCCTTTTAACAAATCCAAAATACCACCATCTTGGGTAAATCCCCCCCTCCAAAAAAAAAAACCAAACCTGTGATGATCTGTACCCACAAGGCTGCCATGTCTGTGATGTGATTGTTCAGCTGGACACTGAGGAAAAGATAAAACAGACTTCCAAGTCAGCACTGGCCTGCCTCTCACCCTCCTTGTGTGATGCTATCACATAAGCACTCTAGGATAAGCACTCATATCTGCCTGGAGGTACAGGTGAATATCCTTAAAAGGTATATCCTTCATCCTGAAATTATTTTATCTGGAAATCATCACCGGATGGTGTTGCATGGAGGAGTTTCCCCCATCAGTTTAGGGAGACAGGCAAGGAAAGGGAGGCACGTGTGGAGCTCTCCATCCATATTACCAGAAGGTGAATCTTTCTCACTCCTTAGCAGAGCCCCACTCCCTGAGCACACAGTGCTTGGTTGAGATGGGGTTGCTGTCCCCAAGAAAGGCCCTGTGACAGTTTCTTGCCACTAGTGCCACAGAAAAGGGCAGATTTGTGGCAAGAAGTAAAGCCAAAGTGTCAGTGAGCTGTTAAGGCTGATCTCTAGAGCTCCTGTGGGCTTTTCCTCGCTCACAGAGCCCAGAGGTTTTGTCTCCAAGCTGCAGGTGGAGGTGCGAATATTCCCACAGACCTCATCTCCCAAACCAAAGCTCCTTTGTTAAACATGCTATGTCTAAACCAATAACAATCATTAATAAAAAAGAATTGTCAGATGTTAGCCAATATCCAAAAAGAAAAAACCTACCCCAGACCCCAAACCTACAACATTTTGCACTCTNGGATCACCCAGCTGACCCTCCCTGAGCCCAGACTCGGGCTGATGTGCTCTAGAGGGAGCCACATCTGTCCTTGCTGTCCCCGATGGAGGTCACCAGCCTCCCAAGCTTTCCAGGAAAGAGGGAGTGGCCGCAGAGGCTTGAGTTACTGAGCGTGGGACCACCTGGGAAAGAGAGTGCAGCCAGCACTTGTCCTACCTCTAGGCACTCCACAGGAAGGATTAAGGGATGCTGAGTTGGTTTTGAACTCCCACCCAAGCTGGCTGTGAAGAAATGGAAGGGCAGGCAAGTAAACGTGCATGTTCTGATATGGAGAATTGGCAATAGCACTTCTGCATTTCAGTCTGTAGCAGAGATTAGTTCAGGTTACAGTATTTTGATCTGGACTTGAAGCACTTCAGGGATTGTGTCTGTTTGAGGGTAGGGGACTGCTTTCAAAACTCACACCTAGACCCTGGTTTTGACTGAGTACTCTGCAAATTTTATGTGTTTCTCGCTCTGATAAAGAAAAAACAAAAAAGGAGGAAAGAATTATCTCTCTGCATTTGAGAAAAAAAAATCATATTGATAATGCCACCACTATTTGATGATGGGGGGGAGGGTAATCCTACTCTCTTGAAAGGCAAAGTTGGGAAATAGCTACATTTTATTTCAAGGAATCAGGTTCTTAAGAATTACAGCCATAAAACACAACAGCAGCCCAAACCCTCCACATAAAACCTCTTGTATTTTATGCCTCCTTTTCTATTTCAGGTCCTCATTTGCCTAATTACTTCTCAGAGGCTGGCAGAGATTTTCCCTGCAGCGCTGAGCTCTGCTGACTGCAGAGACCCTACCTGGCACACTCAGTTAGTGCGTCAGCATTCTAGGTGGAAATGAATGAAAAATCAATCAGGGCAACTGCAGTGGTAGCATATTCAACTCTAACCTACTTTGTGCATGGTTTCAAACATTTCATTGTGTGTTTAGGCGTCTTTTAAAATGGTAAGTGGATCTGAAGTAAAATTGATCTTCCTAGTCAGCCTAATAAATGTTTTGTCATCTTTACTGCTTCGCTCGAGCAAATTTGCCCCCCTGACTGCTAAGTTAAGCTGCAGACTTGATTGAAATGCCAAAACCTACAAGAAGATTGTTTCAATCTTGAAAACCTATCACCAGCAGATTGCATCATGCAGAGGATATGGATACAGTGATAGAGCTTTGATTGTTTTAATTGTATTTGCAGACCAGATCTAGAGTAGGTCTGGAAAATCAAAAGTACACCAGAACCTCTTTTGAAACACAGGTACTGCTTATGTGTGGTCTTGCAAGGAGTTTGGCTTAGGAATATTTGTCTGTGCACTTTTAAATTTTTTTTCTTGTTGCACTTCTACATAGGCGGAGTTAAATATGGATTACCAGTTTCATTTAAAGTCCACAACAAAATGGTCCAATATTTATGCCTAAAAAATAAGCAGCTGTTGTAACTTTTGTCAGCTGAGTAGGTTCAATATATTAAAAAAACCCTCACTGCTCTAACAAGTTGTGCAGTGCAACACTGTAAAAGGTTTCCAAAAATTCACAATCCTCTTTGTATGTGATGCCCTTACAGTGAAGAAGATTCTTTTGGCTATAAAGATGAAGAGTCTACTTTTTCTGGTGCTCATCTCTGTCTGTTGGGCTGAACCTCACCCTGGCAACTCAAGTCTGGAACATGAAAGAATTGTTCACATTCAAGGTAAGGAAATAAGTGAGAAAATACCAATCTCTTCATATTGCTGAGGGAAACAGAATAATGTGCTTAATGATCCTTAATTCCCTTTTTT
>VXBB01020723.1:31232-42202 GCA_013399915.1 Illadopsis cleaveri
CAAAAAAAAAAAAAAAATAAAATTACACCTGGAAATGGGGTGGGGATCAGAAAACACTGTGCAAGATGTTCAGGTGGGGTTTTTTTAATCATATTAACAAACCCAGCATCCCTCTCCACAGCTGAAATCCAGGAGAGGTGTAGCTAGGGTTGCATGCATGGGAATGCCTTGGAATTACAACAATTACTAAAGGTGTGTGAACGTTGTGTATTTAAGTACTTAGAGGTGAAAGGGATTTCCTGAGTCAGAGAAGGAAACTGTGTTATATTCCCCGTTCTTTACATCATGTAATCTCCTATAGGCTGAGTTTAATTTGTTAAAAAGCTGGGTTTCAGGCCTTCTTACTGCAAAAGAGTTCTGCACCCTACTTTTCTGATATGGAAAACACCCTCCTAATTCTCCATGTTTATTTTATGGTCTTATTCTTCTCCTGCTGTTGTTCTTTGGCTTCCAATAATATTTTTTCTTCTTTGAACTTCACTTTCAATCTTCAATAAGATAACACCATATCCCTACAACTATCATTTGAGTGCACTTTTTCAAATTCTTCTCCAAGAATATCACCTCCTGATTACTTTACTAATTGGATACTGTAACCTGATAAAATCAGGAATTCGTCTTTACACTGGTTCTCATATGAATTCTTACCCCTTGAGTGCACCCAACCAGGACTTTATTCCAGATAAAATCTTTGTTTGGCTTTAGCATTTCTGTCTTCCAGTTAACAATGCTTTATTCTTCAGACCTTGGATGAAATTTGCTGTTCCCAGCTGTGTTGCAGTGCTGATCAGTAGTCTGTGGTGATGACAGTATTTAGCAGTCAGTCTCCCTCACTGCCACTTGAAGTTAACAACTACAAGCTTTATATCATTAATTCTTCCTACTAGACCTCAAAAAGCTGGGGTTTACATTCAGTGTTAAATATTATCCAACTTTTTCCACCCATCTTTCTTCAAATATTTTAAATACCCCCTCTCCTCCCTTCAGTGCTGCTTAATAAGCCATGTGAAAATGTTATTTATCGAAAGTCACAATTACGTTATAAGGTAAAATTAGTGGAAATATTAGAGAAATTGTACTGAAGGCAGTTCACTGGCCTTTTTCATTTTTTTTCCCATATCACTCGATTCCCTAAGCTCCAAGCAAATGATACATCACATTCCTCAGCCTTATATATTTGTTTTCATTATATACCTGATCTCAGATTACTCTGACTTTCTTTGGCAAATACCTGCTTCATCTCTTCCCCCTTTCTAGCACTGACTCTATTCCTGTTGTTCAACAACTTTCCTTCAAATTTTGTTTTAAAGTCCTGTTTGCTGCTGAGATTAGAATAATTAGCTGGGTAATGATTGAATTACTTTCTTTACATGTATTTTTTATTTTTCTGCTGTCCCAAAACACCTGGTACTGTCCAAAGTGACAGGTGTGGTCACAGCTTCACCATCAGGTTTGCCACACCCAGTGCCAGTAAGTCTGGGTACCCTATTTTCTGCCCCTCCATCTGTGTAAAATCTCCTGACACCTCTCTTAAACTCAATGTTTCTCAACCAGAACAAACAGTGTTTCATAAATGGTTATTGTTCTACAATTATACTTTGCTTTTATGGACACAAAGTTCTGCCTTTTAAATGCCCACTGTCTGGAAAATAGAGTTTTCTTTATTTTTACTAAACAGTTTCCCAATCTGTTACACTGCAGTAGACATAGCTCTATGTCTATGTTCTCTTTTAAACATTTCAGTTTTTCTCTAGAAATTATTTGCTGGTTTCATCAACAGCTCTGTTCCTGCTGACAGTGTCAGTTCTAGCCCCTGGTTCTCTCCTTGTGGGTTAATGCAGTCAATTTGGTCTTGAGCAAAATTTCTCATCTGCAAGACAGTTTTACCTCCCTACTTTTCACAGTGTTTTCAGCTTATTTCCTCTGATCCAATTGCTTTTTTATACTTCTTTTTTCTCCTTTGGTTTTATTCCAGTATCAATGCACAAAATTTATAAAATATGTAAGGCTGCATTTTAAGTCTTCTATGCCTTCATTTTCTTTGCTGAAGCCTGTGGTAGATTTCATGGTTTTGGTCAGGCTGCTCAGTTATCCCAGGCTGCTTGACCCTATCCCCTTCCTTTCATAGTTTGTCATTCCACTTGTCGTCTCACTTATGGGGATAAAAAAATAAAAAGAGACAACTGTATTTAAACAAAATGTGTTGTCCCCCTTGTCCCACACCCCAGAAAAACCCTGTGTGCCTCAGGGAGAGAGCAGTTTCACTCTTCAGAAAAAGCCACAATTATAAACTAAATGATCTGAGTGTAAAAATGGGACTTAAAGTGTCCCCACACCAAGAGAACAACATTACTCCCGGCGTACCAGCATAATTAGAGACTGAGATATTTTTTCCTGAAGATCTGCAAAGTCTCTTTGAGCCATGAGAGAGGATGACTCCTTTCAGTGCTCGCTTTGTCCATCTCTCTGATCTGCTCATGGTGCTGCTCACTGACCAACTATCAAAAACAAGGGCACGCCTCAGAGATAAGGGCACTCCCTTGGGTTTAGCTGCTCTGCAAAATAAGCAGAGTTGACTAAGCCACCACAGTAATTCCTGAGTTAATTACCTAAGGGGAGCCAGAGCCTTTAATATGATTCCAGTTTCTTCAGGTTGTAGAAACACAAGAAAAGGCAGCAATGGGAACACGAAGTTTGGTTCATGGAGGATCAAATTTAACACTTTAGCTTTCCTCTGAATGTAAGAAATTCATATTATGCGGCATTTCACTATGTTTGAGGTGCAAGTATGTACCCCTTTGCCTATCAAGATCTCTGCACAGATTTATTTATACGTACCAAAAAAAATTTCAACATGGAATGAACAGAAAACTTTTTAATGCTGCCCAATTGAACCAACCAAATGAACAAAAAACCCAAAAACCTAAGCACACACAAATAAGTTAAATCAATTAATCAATAACAAAAGCAAAGGAAATCTTTGAACAACTTATTTTCCAGTATATTGAGTTTTATTTACTGTCCTCTTCTTTTTCTTCTAATCAAGTCAGCACCAATAGTGAACAAGAACCTGAACAGAGATTCTGGACCAGACAAAAACATGATAAGACATTAAATGCCCTGCTCATCTGACTTCTTACACTAATTCTTATCTGCTCAAGATAATGTTGATTATCTTCATGCTTTTCCACTTTGCTTTTGACTTCTGTCCTTCTTCCCATCTTTCTGCTTTTCTTCCATTTCCCATAACACTGACATTTCTTTCCATTTTCTTCTCTTTGTGTTTTCTGCCTTATGTCTGGGGTTTTTTTTCCCTTGCCTTTTTGTTTTGCCATTCAGGACAATTTCAATGATGCCATGATGCATTTTGCTGTCTCTTGTTGGAATTGACCTGTTTCTTTGATTTCCACACAACCTGCTTTCCTCTTCAGATCATGACCTCTTGGAACAGCAGGGGACAGAAAAGCCAGCAGAGAGCAGAAATTCCACCTCCTGTTGGAGTATGCTCTCATTGAAGGCATCCTGGACTGCATGCTCTGAAGCAGACCTTAGGTGATAAGTGCCAGGATATTTGAGTGATTAAAAAATATGATTACAGAAACAGAAAGATTCTCATGGAACACAAATTTAAATCATTTATTTGCCTTTGCTGGTTACATCACTGGAATTCCATATTTATAAATAGCTTTTGGGGGTAATTAAGGGACTGGAAGGGCTCCTTACAGTTTCTGTGTAGTATTTTGGTTTTGTCAAACAGTCCTTATGCCACCCATGAAGATTTACTTCTGTGAGGAAGGAGTGCAGAGACATTGCCTTGATTTCTGTTCTGCTCTGTGACACCTGATCTCCATGAAATTTATCTACACCCAAGCAAAACACACTTAGAAGTTATTTAAGGCAATAATTTAGAAGAGATGAAGTTTGTTATTTCCCTGATGGTTTTATGTGCTCTTAAGTCTCCTAGAAACCTAAAACTGAGTTAATATGTCCCCTTTAACAATTCCCCCCAATGTGTTACTCAAGTTGAGGAGATGGAATCAGCTGAAAAATGTTTTATCTCAGCCTTGTAATGTCTTTGTTGCAAAGACAGATTTCTTCTCTGCCATATATAAACCAGGTATTTTTAGCTGTACTATTATTTGTAAACTGAAGCTTCTAAGAAAGATTTATCTAGCATTTCTCTTACCAATTTTATATCAAAACTTAAGAAGAATATGTTAGGGGTGTTCTACCCTGTCTGTTCAGAGGCAGGAACATGGGAGTTGGATCCTTGCCTTCTCTTTCTCATGACACAGCAAAACTGCATTAGTGCTTGAGCCAAAAAAAACATCTTTTACCAGTCTTACATATGATATATAAAAGATTTTTTTTTTTCCAAAAGAAGAACTAAAAAAGTAATTAGTTAAAATACATATAGGGAAAATGTGCATTATGTGCAAAAAGTGTGTGTAATTCTCCCTCACGTATTTCCTCAGAATTCTTTGTGATACACCCATATATTAGTAAATCAGTAATGGACTTCTCTACATACCACAGCAAATGGGAATCATTGTTGTCACAGAAATTATTTATGAAATTTAAGTAAACATTTTAGATAATAAAAAAATATTTGAGGATAACAAAACCTGCCACTGCTGTGGGAAGAGTGAGGATATTTTAACATGAGCTCAAGACCCGAGTAGAACTGAAGCAAATCCAGAAACAAATCTGTGTTTATTTAAAGCAGAATGGCATAGGATATCATTAAGCTAGGGGCTTGCTAACAGGGTGGAATATTTAGGGAATACACAAATTTATCTGCCAAAACACTTCTGTGATGTCATCCCTGGCTTATGATCTTATTTTTTACTGTCTGTAAAAATGCACATCTTTTTCTCCACTGTCACTTTGTAAGGAACTCCATGAAAATGTTGGAATAATCAATTTTTGTGGCCAGCTCAGCATAAGATTGTGGATACTCCTGGCGGATAAAGCAGATAAAGCTTTTTGCCAAAGGTTGTGGTGTGACTCATCCTCTCTGCCCCACACTGTGTTCTTGGCCCTCTAAACCTGTCTTGCCATTATTCCGGTGTGCAGAACCCAGTTCAGAGAGAAAAATAAAAAAAGGAAACCAGAAGAAATCCCACAGCAAAAAGTATAATTAAAACACACACGCACACGCAAAACAAACCAAAGAAAAAACTCCAAGAAAAAAAACCAACAAAACCACCACAACCCAACCCAAAAATCAACCCACAACTAAAAAGACAAACAAGCCTTAAAACAAGTCAGGCAGTAAAATTTGGAGCTAAACCAATAAGGCAGCAGGTGAGACTGAAGTGAGAGCTCCAATTGAGCAAGTCCACCTTACTGTCCTTGAAATGGGCATCACACTGGCCAACACCAAGGTTAGACATGGACAAAGCAAAGACCACCAGAGCAGGAGTGCTCACTGTGGAGCTTTCAGGCTGGGGAGGCAGAGAGGAGGAGGAGGACAGAACAGTGTGCCTTATCATTTAAAGTAGCAAAATATCCTTTCCCTTGTAGTTAATACCAGATTTGTCACCCCCGAGATACAGCAAAGCCAGCCCAAAAATCAGCTTTTTAAGTGAGTTTTCATTTTCGTCAGGCAGCCTTTCCCTACGGCTTGGGGAAAGCAGCTCCCAGAGTCATGTCCTGTCCTGCACAGCTGGACATCTGCATCCTGGACAAGCTCTGTTTCAGCTAGCTTGGCTGTTCCTGCACTGTGCTGCCTTTGTCATCCATCAACTGCACCAAGGGGATTAACAAAAGGCCACAATCTGTCAGAATCAATAGTAGGGAAGCAGGAGTGGAAAAAATACTGCAAATTAGTCACCAATGGGGCCTGGTTCTGTGCTAAAGGATTGGCTGCTGCCTGACTGCCCATGCCAAATGTGCCTGGAAGGATGAAGAGCCCCACCTAGGAAATCTTTCTCATCCCAGTTCTGCACTTGGAGCTGAGACCAGAGCCAGCCACCAGGGTGTTGCCACCTCTATCCCCAACAGAAGGAGCAGCTGGAAGCTGCCTAGCACTGCTCAACCACCATCTGAGGCTCAGGGGTGACACATGTGACCTGCCTTGTCCCCAGGAAAGATCCAAAGTGTCCTGTTTGTAAGGACAACTCTTTGATGAGGGTTAAACTCTCTTTAATCCAGGGGTTTCAGAGTTTGCAGTTGTTTGGTTGTTCCTCACAAATTCATTTCACAAATTCTCTGATGATATTTCTGAAGGAAGCAGCTCTGGGGGAGAAGTGTTATCCTCCTCAAGTGACACTCTGGGCTTCATGATCACGCTTGGGTGTCTCATCCTCCTCTTCCTTGCAGTTACCTTTCAGATATTCCTGCCATTTAGAGAAAAAAATAATTTTATTTAGAAAGATTAGCTTTGTAAGAATGCCCATGAGGGGAGCAGCCAGGGAGATAGCACTCTTCAAATCAGTGTTTCCTCCATCTCCCATCACTGTTTCACAACAGATCAGTCTTTGTTTCACTAACATAGCCCAGGAAGCAGAATGCATTGCTCATTTGAGCTCAGTTTCACAACAGCAAAACCAGAGACAATTATATAGTTTAAATGAAGAGATTCTATTTTGCTCTGTGTTTGGTTTCTTGGGGGTTTGGGGTTTTATTGATTTGTTGGCTCCAGGAAGAGCAAGACCATTCACACTCCCAAAAATGTGCAGTTTATGTAGATTTTGCCCTACCTCTCACTGGCCACTGGATAATAAAGACCTCTAGACCTCTTGCCAAACCCCTGTCATCTCATTTTTTAGCCTGAGTCCATGCTGCTTTCATGTCTTCTAGCCCAAACTGTGCCTCATTCCCCAGTCTGACATCTGCTTTTCCTTGAAAGCCAGACATCCTTCCTCCTCTCCCAGATCCAGGAGAAGCAGCAGCAGCTATGTAATTCTCTGCCTCACTGTCTTTCCAGTGGGAATGGCACATCATCCCGTTTTCTGTAAAAAGCAAACTGGCTTTTTACGTAACTTGTAGATGAAGGCACATTTCAAGTGTCAGATCTCCCTTGGAACCCCCAGGAGCAAAGCAGATATTCCAGGATGAGAAAAGCCATGCTTTGCTTTCCTTTCCCAGGTTACCATCCCCTCTGCTCTTTACAGCTACTGAGACTCAGGTAATGGCTGCAGCAGAGGCCCAGAGGAGGTGGGAGGCCAGCTATTTAGGGAGGAACATCCCCAAATTAGGATGCTGACTCTGGAGTCAGAGGTGACTGTGCTCTGGGCAAGCCTCCAGGCCCTGCTGGCACAGGCACAGTTGTTAGAAAGAGTGAGCATTAACAGCCTGAGTCAGAGTTTCCCTCTTGCCCCAGTCCTTTCTGCTAATATTTACTAGCTTGACTATTTCAGTATTAAAGACCCAACATAGTTGAGCTCTGAATCAGATTTCCTGGTAATAACCACCCCAAAGCATAACATTTCTCCTCCCAAGGTGGACAGAGGACAGTGGAACATCTTTATCCCTGAAGGAAACAGGAAAATTTGCAGACAAGCTGTACTGGCTGTCTTCACTTTCTTCCTTCTCCTCCTCCTTCTACTCCTCCTCTTCCTGTGGAAACTACTGGCAACGCTTTCCATGGTGCCTTGCCTCAGATCACCTCTCTCCTTGGATGCTCTCCTCAGAAAGGGGGAAGATGGATTATTGGAGCATCCCTGAGCCTCTGGAAAGGAGGGCAGTGAAAAAGAACATCATTTAAAAGGGGCTGTAGGTGACCTGCTCTGCAGCTTCTGTTTTTCACCAGGCAGGAAGGTCTGTCAGCCTGGCAAAACACCTTGCAGCACTCGAATTTGCTCATTCTTGAGGAAGCTGGAGCACAGACCTGTTCCCATTGCAGGGAACAGCAATGCTCTGGACACAACACCTCCCAGCAAAGAACTGTACCTTTGGGATACCTGTTTTCCTCAAGGAGATGCACTCAGCAAGCTTGTCTTTGCAATTACCACCCTCAGACATGTTTGCATAAACACGAAATGCTGCATTCCCTGGGATGCAGCTTAGTGCAGCAGTGGACAGAGAGGGAAATCCAGCTGAGGCTGCAGTTTAGACAGATATTTCATTTAACCACAGACCTGTCACCAGGACTCAGAAGTCTGGGACTGTGTGGAGACATTTATGATCCAAAAGTCTCCCTGCATAGCCCTTATGCTGTGGACATACCACAGATTCCTGCAGTGCTGTGAACAGATGGCTGGAGGGGTGGGACAGACACTCCATGCAGAGCTCATCACCTAAACCCTGTCAGCTGCATCCATCCCAGCCCTTCCCTTCTTCAGCCAACCACATCTCCCTGGCTGATGACATTTTTACATCAGTTTTGCCTGTACCAACCCAGATTCATCCCCTGCAGAAAATTGCTGCTAACCTTCACAGGGCCATTCTCTCAGTAGCCTGTTTTTTGGGAACTTGCCTGCAGTTTTGCTGGATTTAGAGAGAGCCAGGCTGAGCCTCAGAGTGGAGAATCACATTTCTGGGCAGCCATAATGACTTGCTGAACATGCACGGGGGACTACAAAGCCTTTCTTCAGAGCCTGTGAATGCAAAGTGAGGTTGGTGGTGCTTTCCCAGTGAGCTGGTGATTTACTGGGGGTTTTGGTCACTGTCTCAGTAGTCAAGGACAGCAAACCCAACAGGACTGCTGAGCTTGTTCAATCAGTTCTGCAAACTTTGCATGAGGAGCAAGCAAGAGATTCTGAAAGGGGGAAAATTCTCACTGTTGGGTACATCTGCTGACTAGTCATGAAATCTGCATTTTCCAGGGTTTTCCCAAGGCAGTATAGCCTGTAAAAGCCCCAGAGACTCAGGGCTGGAAGCAAGCACCTGCCCCAGCCAACTGTCCTAAGCAAAATTATTTCACAGGGCAACATCTGCTGTGGTGACCTGCTAGAAGGAAGGAATGCAGGACACCTGAGATGAGGAGGAGAGGAGACAGACAGTCTCATGCAGGTTTGCATGAAAAGTGACATCAAAATATAAAAGATAAAACAGTGACAAGTTTCAAGGGGATCAGAAAAAAAGATGAGGAGAAACCACATTGGGATGATGAAAAGAGTGAGCAGCAGAGGATCTATTTCATATTTGAAGATCAACTGGACTTCTTTACTCTGGTCATAAGAGAAACTTATACTCAAAAGTTAGAATAAAATACAAATACCAATACAGGTGCCTAAAATGTCTATTTTAGAATTTTGCTGTCACTTTTCATGTCAGTATAAATAATGCTATTTGATGCATTAATGGTTTTTCTGCTTTGTGGGTGGGGTTCTCTGCATCCCAGACTGTGAGGAGCTTTGTGTGCTGCTGCCTGAATAAGCTGAATATCTTCAGAAAAATTGAATTATGAAAATAAAAAATAAAACATTGATAGACAACTCTTGAACAAGGGAAATACGGGATTTGTTTTGGAGCCTTTTATGGGTGATAAAAGGCCATTGATTCATTCATCAGCAAAACAACTCTATAAATCTATTTACACAACTCCCTCTTCATGAACATAGGATGGTCTTTGCCTGTGTAAGGGGCACTGAGATGCTTTCAGCTGAGCAAATAATTATTTATAACTGTTTTATGAGCCTTATTACTGCAGAGGTTCAAAGTGATTGCAGGGCAGTGATCCTGCAGATATAGTTGGTTATTGTGGCATTGACCGTATCTTGTTCATAAAATGAAGACTGCAAATGAATTCTTGGGGAGGGGTGGTATTTTACATTTTTGTCCTTAAATCCTACAGAAAATGGGCCACGTCTCCTCGTGGTAGCAGAGCAAGCCAAAATCTTCTCCCACCGCGGCGGCAATGTGACACTGCCATGCAAATTCTACCACGAGCACACGTCCACAGCCGGCTCAGGAACACACAAAATCCGCGTCAAGTGGACCAAACTCACCTATGATTACCTCAAGGAAGTGGATGTGTTCGTGGCCATGGGGCACCACAGGAAGAGCTACGGGAGCTACCAGGGCAGGGTGTCCCTGCGGGAGAGCAGCGAGAACGACGCCTCGCTTGTCATCACCAACATCAAGCTGGAGGACTACGGCAGGTACAAGTGTGAGGTGATCGAAGGGCTGGAGGATGACACGGCAGTGGTGACTCTCAATTTGGAAGGTAGGTGACACCTGAGTCACGCCTGGAGTCAGACTGACATGGTGTTAGGGAATTCCTGCTTTTTTTTACCTCCTGGTAGTGCCAATATTGCATTATCAGATATTGCTTTGACACTGATGTTGTGCGATCAGTGATACTGTGTTATCACTGATTTTGTGTTGTCACTGATAACAGCAAGCTGAGGAAGCAGAACTCATTGTGCTCTGGGGAATCTTGGCCTGGCAGCCCATGACAACAATCATAAATTAGAAGAACATTAGGGCTACTATAACTTGTGCTAGCCTACGGCATATCCAAATTCCAGCCAGACGTGGTGTGAGAGAAGCCAAGAAAGGATGAGCAAGCAGAATATTGAGAATTCCATATGTTTTTAATTTGTTCATGTCATTTTGCAGAACCCTCTGCATCTTTTTTTACCTAGATGAAATGTATCAAATTCCCCCCCCAATGGTAATTTTACACAACTTAAGGATATTTTAGATTATCAAGAAAATGCAAATCTTCTTTTAAAGATGAAAAATGTTACAGTAGTTGTCCAGAGACAGTGGGTTTGTATTTTTTCCAGCCTTATAATTAGACAAATTAGATCGTTATATTGCCTGCCAGGACAACTCCTACACGTAGTGTCTAGTTATTTTCTTCAGCATTATTCTTGAAATCAGTAGAGTGAAAAACTAATGAAATGGGCTTAAAGAGGATAAAATTTTAGCTTTCTTTACTCCTTATGCAATTCAGATATATTTTATGAGTTTCAATGCACACAAAAGTGTGTTTGGCTTTTCTTTCCCAAAGCACTGCACTGAACACATAGGTAAACTAAAACTTTCTTAAAGGCATATCACATACACTTACACTT
>VXBB01020723.1:47784-59831 GCA_013399915.1 Illadopsis cleaveri
TAGAGAAGTTGAGCTTTCTGAGGTTATTTCCTCATCTTGTTATCTTGGGTAAATGCTACAGCTTCTTGCCCTGACAGTGTGTGTGAAGTGACTACTTGTACTGAATTTTAGAGGTTATCTACATATAAGACTCTGAACTACAAATAAGACAAATGCATTCCTGAAAAAAACAGAGAAAGTGGAGAAGAGTTGTACATTTGCTCACTTGAATGAGGAATCCATAGAAATACTGGTGTTCCTGAGGGGAGGATATGTAATACATCCAGCTGTCATGTTCTGATTTGGTAGGAATCCCAATTTGCATTACAGGATTCATTTTCTAAACTGCAGTTACTTGGTCACAGGTGCACACATCCTCTCCTTTCTCACTAACAGATCCATTCTCTGCTGAGCTGTTGTGTCTCAGGTTCTTCCTGTCTCTTTTGGGGGCAAGGAGGTCCTTCCCTGGGGGCAGAATCTATTCCAGAGGACCGTGGGTTTGGGAGGGCAGCCACACCGTGGTTCCTGATAATGGAAATTAATATCCCCACTCAGGCTCCACATGGGGCTTCCTCAGGGTAGGGAAGGGAATCATCAAGGTCAAGCTAAGGCTCCTCAGCTCTACCTTCCCACAAAGTAACCAGATTTTAACCTTCTCAGGCTGGAAGTTTTTTCTCCCTCTCTTTTTTAAGCTGAATTTGTTAACGTCTGGGAGTGGGTGTTTTGTCTAGTGGCAGAGCATGGGGCTGGAGTCAGAAATTGAGGCTCAGTCTGTGCTTTGGGAACAGCAAGGAGCCTCAGGACAGCTTTTGTCCATTCAGGAACAGATGGGATGGATTATACTCTGACGGGTTTGTAATGTCCAGGACTGAGGAAGACACCCTCTGATTAACTAAAGCTCAGCACTGCTAAAGTGTAAAAGAAAGGGGAGATGAATATCGAGCTCTCACTATGAATTTCAAGGAGGTTTGATAGGGAAATGAAGAAAAAAAAAAAAAAGAAAAATTAACAAAATTGCAAAGTAATGCAAACCTGCACAAAGAACATACCCAGTCGATTTTCCTCAGCAAAATCACCTCTAGCCAGCCCCAGCTGCAGGGTGAAATTAATGCTAATTAGTTGCAGGCTTGTACTGCAGATGAACTCCAACAAAAAATCAGCTTCTATGCAGCCTGCTAGAATATAGCCCAAAGCTAATATTACAGTTTAGTGCATATTTATGTTATTAAAGCGTTATGTCCCAAACTGTCAAACTCAGATTCGTAACACATTTACATACAAAATTAGCCCCTTTTGAAAAGTGATTTTGGAAACTTTAAGGAATCAAATCTGTTTAAATAGTTTTCAATTAGTTGTTGCTCAGTTTTTAGAAGTATGTAAGTTTATGTCTTGATCTTTCCTAATTACAGGGGTTTTTTTAATGTATATGCAAATCAAACACATGTACTGGAAAAAGAGTCTGTTGTCTGGGGAAATGTAGTTCTGAAAAAATAATAAGTATTAGATTTCAAGCAAAGTAAAAGGGTTTGGATTCTATTACATTTGCTAATTTTTTATTATACCCAGTAATATTAACACTGATGAAGAATGGATATTTTTCTAACAAAGATACGATGAAGGAAAAAATGGAGATCCAGAAAAATAGGAAACATCTTCAGTGTCTTGTTTATGAAGTTAAATTTAACACACGTTGTGTTACATTACATTCATATGCTGCAGTTCAGGACATCACATAACAGAAAGCCCTTTAACAAAGGATTTACAAAAGGAAAGAACTGAAGCAGACTCTCCAGCTAATTGGTGAAAGAGAGAAAAATACTGTTTATTATTACCCTGCCAAGTTTACATTTGCATGCTTCATTTTCTTGGACCAAGTCATTGAGATTTAGTAATAGCAAAGATTTTGTTTAACAAAAATAACACTTGGATGACGGAAGGGTGAGGGAGAGAAGAGGAAGCAAGGGAACTTTAGGAAAGAAACTGGTGGAATAGATACAGAAATGGGTTAGAATGTTCTGAAAGAAGAGTGGCTTTATCACATGGTAACTGCATTGCTTGACCACTGGGTAATTTCTCTATCCTATGCTGCACAGCCCTGAGGACAATGAAATTGTTATAGGCAAGAGGATCCACTAGTATGAAAAAAAGGGAAAAAAAGGTGAATATTTATACCACTGCAAAATTTTTGGCCCATGTGTTATCTTGTCTTCAGTCCCCCTGAGTCCTACAGCACTTAGTTCTACAGAGATGTCTGAGAATAAACATTCTGAGCTGGATCTTTTCTAATACCATTTTATGTCAGTTTATTATGAGACTGGGCTAAAGCCAGCTGTAAAATTTAGGTCTGGGTTAAGTTTCTAAGCCCTGCCAAAGATTAGGGTGGTCTGATCCAAACTTTTGTTTCAAGTCTCTTTTCTCTTTTATCAAACCCACATGGAGAGGTGATTCTTCAGTGCTTTCTGAAATGTCTTTCATGCTCCAAGGAACAATGTTTAACTTCTGATCTTTTTCATAAAACAAGCAGAAGAAAAAAAAAGAATCTGTCAGGTAAGCGGAGTGACTGTGATTAGATGTTGCTTTTGAAGCCACTCTGGCGGCGTCCCCACATTTCCCAGCCCCTCTTGGATGTCCTCTGCCATGAGGTCTCTCTGCTGTACCTGCGTGCAAAGGCTGGGCAGCGATGAGCGTCAGACAGGGCTTGGGGACAGGCTGTGCCCTTGTCCCCTGGGGGAAAGGGAGCATTTGGCAGGGCCATGCTCCTTGCACAGCGACTCTCTGTCAGGGTGAGCCATCAGTGCTGCAGGGGCAGAGAGGGAAGGTGGTGTCACACATGGTTTCCTACCAGGGCTGTGCCATCTGTGCTGGGGGAAACCTGTCCTCAGTGAGGAGCTCTCCCTCCCTGAGTGGTGGCAAAGGGCCCAAAAATCGGGTGGAAAGCAGCAGAAAAGTCTCCCATACAACTCCACTGATTTCATTTCCCCATAGTTGTTCCTGCTTTAAAACCTCAGGATGCTAAAATTGTGCCTCCTACCAGATTAGCCTTGAAACGCTCTTGTTAAAGGAAACAATCCCATTCNCAACTGTCTTGAACATCGCAGGAAATCTTGGCAAGGGCTCATGCAAAGAACACAATGTTCTTTTACGTTGATCAAAACATTTCATCTTAATGTCTATGAGTAAAAAGAAATAATTTATAGAAATTCAACAATTCATTCAACAATTTCTTCCTGCTAAACGACTGCCAGGAGCTCCCCTACCCCCATTCCACGCAATAAAAACCCCACCAAACCAACCAACCAATCAACAAAAACACCAAAACAAATATCATCCAAACAAACAAAATTTAAATAAGAAAACAGAAATAACCACAAACAAATTCAAAAAGTAGAGCTATGCTAGGGTTTAATTGACCCTTTTCAAAATGAGAAATTGATCTTACAATAGATAAATGGAAATTTTGTATGAAAAATGTGCAGTTGCAAAATTCCAGCCAGGTCTGCTCCTCTTTAAGCACTGTGAGAGCAGGAGAGTGAGACCACCGTGGTGACAGCAAGGTCAAGCTGGGAGCAGCCTGCAGACCTTGCAGGATTCCTGTTGGGAAGGGGATGAGGCCACAGGGAGATGAACCAGCTAGGTAAGGCACCACAAAATCAGAGAATGAACTAAGCTGGAAAAAGCTGTGACCCAACACTTCTCATCAACCAGACCACAGCACTGAGCGCCATGTCTAGTCTTCTTTTAAACCCCTCCAGGGATGGTGACTCCACCACCTCCCTGGACAGACCATTCCAGTGCACAACTGCTCTTTCAGTGAACAACTTCTTTCTAACATGTAACCTAACCTTTCCTTGGTGCAGCTGAAGAGGTTAGGTAGCAGCCCTAACCTCTTCCCAAAACCAGTGCTGCTGCGCTGCTGACTGGGTCGTTTTTCCCCAGAGGTAAACCAACACTCTGCCACACGTCATGGAGCCAACCTCTACTTCTCCTTTATTCCTCCTCCTGGTGGCTGTCAAAGCTGTTCCCCTTCTCTCTGCTCTTCCAGTGCCTGATAACTCTCCCGTTTTCCTTGCTCCAGGTGTGGTGTTCCCTTACTCCCCGCGGCTGGGGCGGTACAACCTGAACTTCCACGAGGCGCAGCGGGCGTGTGCGGAGCAGGACTCGGTGATGGCCTCCTTCGACCAGCTCTACGACGCCTGGAGGTCGGGGCTGGACTGGTGCAACGCCGGCTGGCTCAGTGACGGCTCCGTGCAGTACCCCATCACCAAGCCCAGGGAGCCCTGCGGGGGCAGGAACACCGTGCCTGGCGTCAGGAATTACGGGTTCTGGGACAAGGACAAGAGCCGCTATGATGTCTTCTGCTTCACGTCCAACTTCAATGGTAAGAGCATTTTCCTTGCCCTTCCCTTGTGGGTAGCTGTGTTTAGGAAAGGAACTCCAAGGGCAGAAAGGGATGTTTGGTTTGCCAAAGCTCATGTTAAACCTGGAAAATGCTAAGAATGAAACAAAGTATTAAAATAATTGTGGAATTTGCAAGGGTACATGTGCAAAGTGAAGTTGTCTTTGTCACATGGTCATGTGGGCAGTTTTTCAGGTCAGGACTTGTACTGGCAGGATTTTCTAATATCTCCCCTTTCTCCCCATTAAAATTTATACATACCCTTTCAATGCTGGTGTGTAACCAGTTTAATTAAGTTAAAGCGATGAAAGAACCTGCAGTTCATTAACCGAGGTTTCCTGTTTAAGTCAATAATAATTCCGTTCATATTGTCTAAATATGTCACCAAAACAAAATTCTGATCATCACTTCACCTATTCTGCAGTGTCAAGCATTCCTGCTCATGTACTAGGTCTAATATGACTAATAGTTCCCTATCAGCAGACCTATTTCTAGCTTTATTTCTTAATAATTCAGATTTCTAATCTTAGTACACTGCCAAGACTCAGATAACTTTTGCTCTGAGGTTGGACTGCTGTAAACCTTACTTTAGTGACTGTAAGCTTTTTTTTTTGCTATTAGTTGATATTGGTTTTAGGTATGAAATGAAATTAAATGACCCAGTCTCAGCTTGCTATCATTTCAGGGTTTACCTAGTGTCAGGAAAAGATTTAGAAAGCATTGCTGTGAATGTCCAATCCTCTAGATAATCCTACTTGTGGATAATTCCTACACAATTTTACATGTGTTTGGCTTGCAGCCCACTCAGGCCATGGAGCATGGTCTTTTTATATTTATGCACAGATTACTTATCCACAGTGAAGCAGTTTCATCCTACAGCACAGCAAAAAATAAACATAAGCTTTGGTTTCAGAAGATGTGCTCCAGTGCTAAGTGTACACCAGCCTCCACAGAAAAAGACCCATCCAAACAAAAAAAAGAACCAAAACAAACAAAAAACCCCCAACACCCCCAGAAAAACAAAACAAAGAAACAAAAAAAAAAACCCACCACAAAACAAAAAATACACACAAGAATAACCCCCCCCCCCCCAAAAAAAAAAAAAAAGGCTCAAGAGAAAAACCCAAACAAATCCTCAAGCCAACAGTATTGCATTAGGTTCAAAGTGATCTGAAACAAAAGTCTGGCTGATTTTTTATCACACTGTCTCATCCCATTAAGTGCTGGCTCAGTTTTTCTTGCTTCATTTATCCAAGGTGGAATCCTGTATGAACTCTTCTGTACAGATTTAACCCTGTACTATAAAAATATCACCAAGGTATTAAATAATCAAACAAAAATAATTAAAATGTTAGCTAAAACTAAAATGATAGCTGCACTTTTTATAATGCTTGCAGAGTAAAACCCTCTAAGTACTGTTCACCCTTTTACACAACAGAAGCTGAACAGCACCTCTTAAGGAACAAGAACATAATTTCTGGGAAAAAGAAAGAATAATAAGTACTGGCTAAGATAAATATTTTCTGTGGACTGATACAAGGAGAAAGAAAGAGGGAGAAGGAGAAAGATAAGGTGAGCATAAGGTAGGAGAGCAATCAAAGACAAGACACTGACATGAACCTCAGCCTTGAGGAGTCTTTAAACTGATCTGGAGTCTTGAAACATTACATAGCAAATAGCAGTGGGGGGCGGGGTGAGAGAGAGAGAGAGAGAAGCAGAGAAGTGTATATATGAAGTGTATATATATATATATTTATAGATCTAGATATAGAGACATATAGATATATATAGATTACATAGATATAGACATAGATCTAGAAGATAGAAAGATAGAAATATAGAGATAGAGAGAGAGAGATAGAGATATAGATAGATATAGATTGTATAGATATAGATATAGATATAGATATAGATATAGATATAGATATAGATATAGATATAGATATAGATGATATAGATATAGATATAGGTAGATAGATAATAGATAGATAGATAGATAGATAGATAGATAGATAGATAGATAGATAATTCCCCATAACTCAGTGTCAAATGTCTCTCATAACATCAGTTGAAAATCCAGATTTCTGCTTCTCTCAGTTTCCATTCCCTTAATTCACCAGATCACCTATTCCTCACAGGTCTCTGCTGTGTTCTCCACTATGCCTTGTCCCAAGCTCACCGTCATATCCACAATTAACCAAGCCACCCTGCCAGCTCCCTGTTTTCAGCACAGCATTTTGGATAAGAATGTTTAATGGCATATGTTAGCTCTCTCACTGCAGAGGGAAAAAGTTATAATGTCTTGTTTTGCCACCAGGCTGGGATTGCCAGTTGCCAAAGATAGTGGCTGCAGGCAAGAACAAAAAACAAAACAAAACAAAAACAAAGCAAAAACAAAAACAAACAAAAAAAAAAAAAAAAAGGAAAAAGGAAAAAAAAGAAGAAGAAGAAAAAAATGCTATTTCTGCAAGACTCAATATTGATTCTCTCAGCTCAGGAACAGCCAAAGAAAATAAGAAGTGGTTAGGACATAGTGCATTCCCAGTGGCTGCTGCAGTCTCCTGATAGTAGGAAACAGAGGAGCCTTCAACTTTATGTAATGGAGATGGGAAAATGCCAAGGGTCACAAGGAAGGATAAGGAGAGTTTAAAAAAAAAAAAGTCAGTCGTGGGAGCTTCTATGAAAAAAGAGGTTCAGTGAGGTTTAGATACCTTCTAAATGGTTTCTCTATAGGGAAAAAATCCCCAAATACATTATGATCTCAGAGATCATTAAAAAAAGTTCAATTTCAAATAATTTAGCTGTTAAAACAAAAAATCTTGGCCTGAAGTACATGCAAAGCTTGGTTTTCACCTGAAGAAGAAAGGTAAAAGCCATGGTATTTAGCCATTAGGGTAAAAAATTGAAACAGTAATCATCAATGCACTGAATCCAAATGCAGGTTCTGTGTTTTCCCTGTGGAATTATTGGATCCCAATTGTGATGACCTGAATACACAAAAAATAATGGTTGAAAATGTAGGGATTATACCATTAGTAAAAAATTTCACATGTTTTTCTGTTACCAGCACAGGGAAATAGTTTCAGCAAAACTGTAGCATCAAATAATCTTGTTACTTTATGAAATTACCCTCTGTGATGTTTTTTCATAGACTAAGACAGATATAATACACATTTTGTTCTGCCTGTTTTATTCTCAAATCTTTATACTCAAAATTATTTATACTCAATTCTTTCTGTTGGTTCATACAATATTTGTTCATGTTTTGTATCCAGGAACATGAAATCATTTCATACCCTTTATATCTAATAGTATCAGCAAGCTACCAGTTTATAAGAACATATAGTAATGTGTTTCATAAAACAAGGGAAAGAGTAACACTAGCCAGATGCTATCTCTGAAATCCATCAAAATATTGTGAAATAACAAAATATTTTCTGCCTGCACTGGATGGCAATCTGTTCCCAATCTGTTTTTACATTCTTTGTGCTGATAAAGGCTATTGAAAATGAATGCACACAAGTGGGAAGTGTCTAACTTAAATTTGGAAATTCCATATTGGAATTTCCTGGTGTCTGAGGGCTCAGCTTTGTTCTCCCACAGCCAATTTCTCTTTCATTTGTCCTGCCCAGAGGAAGTCATTTTAGTCCATGTCATCCTTAGAAAAGCTGAGGGTTCCTGCCCTGTGTGGTGGCACCACCTGACATGATCCAAAGCTTTTCCAGGGCTGCAGATCACCTCATTTTCTCTCCTTGTCTTGTCCCAAGGAATAGGGATGCTTCTCTCTCATTCAATCTCTCCATATGATCGATTTGAGGAAATAAATGCAGATGAATCTTTTTGTTACAATCTTCCTCACTGAGCCTAATAGCCATAAACCAAGGAATGTATAATGGAAGAGCTGCATGGTTATTCTTTATTTACTTTCAAAGGTCTTGTGAAGGACAACAGTACTTTTTTTTTTTTAAGGAAAACCCTTGAGAATCTCTCCCACTGAAAAATACTAAAAGAGCTAAATGTAAATATATTTATCAGGTCCTCTATAATTTAGCATTTTCAAAGAAAATAAAACAAGATACAAGTACATCTTTCATCGTACTTTCTCCTCATTAACACACATTTTGTTACATACTTTGTCCACAGAACTGTAGTGCATAATTGATCTTTCATCAGCTCTAGGAGAATCAAGTAAAGATCTTGTTTTAACAAAGTTAAGAACACAAAGAATAAATTTTAGAAAGCATGTTAAAAGCACAGCTGTGAGCCACCTGTTTATTACCACAGTACAAGCCAACCACCTCTGCCATTTAAATGGAAGAAAGCTGTGGAAAGTCCTGTCTGAATAATGCTGACTGTTCATTTGACCATTTCAGAGTGTTTTGTCACAGGGAACACGTAGCAACTGTTCCAAAAAGAGAAATTAAACCCAAAATAAAATTACTCACCCTTTATTAGGAGTGGTTGCTTCTGACTCACTAGAGTCATGACTGGCATTGGTGTGTTAAAAATAAGTTTTTCTCACATATTTGATTCAAAATCAGCTGCTTGAGAGGATCACTGGATGTCAAAATATTTACTAGGTCTTAAACATCCCTGTCCTTTTTTTTATTTTTTATTTATTTATTTTAATAAGAGAAACTCACTAATAAACTTCTCAATTTAGCCCTGAGCTTGAAGAAATCTCCAAGTCTGATTCATCCCTCAAATTCCACAGTCACAAGGGTGTGGGGTATTTAGGTCAGTGGCTGGAGTTTTCCTCTTTAAGCTGTTCTGTTACACTCAAAATCTTAAAATAGCTGTTATAGATGGGGTTTGAGCAGGCTGGCACAAACCCTCTGCTCCATGGTTTGGGTGTCAGGAGTCAAATCAGGCAGGATCCTCTGTAGAAGTGACCCAACCACCAGACATTAATGAGAGAGAGACAGTAAATTCCTCCCTCTCCTTCCACATCAATTTATAAATTCTGAGATTGAACAGTTTGGAACATTTCCCAGCTATTATCCGGGGAAAAACTGCAAATCTGTATGGAGTTTATTAATGGAATTTTATATAATCAGACATTCTGGATACACATTGCACCCCTGTGGGGTTTACTATTAAATTTATCTTGTTCAGTGTAGGAGGTTTTACTATGAATGTCATATGTCAAAAGCCTGACCTTACTGCAAATCCCTAGGAAATATCATTCCATTGACATATGGTTTGAAGAGGAACTCATAAACCAGGTGAAGTTTACATACTATCAGTCCAAACCCTTGTTCCCCTAAATCAGAAATCCTGTTTGCTTTGGGAAAACCTCTGAATAGTGCATCAGTAACAGGATTCCATTTAGTAAACATTCTCTTTAGCAGCACATTGTAAATTCTCTCCGCTTGCTGAAATGGAGTTTAAAAAATTGTTTTACAAAGGGATGATTACCTGTTCTCAATACTTTTCTGTGGAAATTCTATAGGTACTCTCTCTGACAGTAGTGAAATTTTTGAAAAGTTTCTCCTCCACCACAGCTGCAATGTAAATGCCTTTTTTTTAAACTGTTCTTGTCTTGATATACAATTTCCAACCTTTAGACAGAGCTAATTCAATTACCTTCATATAGTCATCTGACCTGACTTTCCTTCATTTAGAAAAAAAAATCCTGTTTGATTTTTGTAGGAATCTGAAGCTGACATAACTCTTAATTTGCTCACCACTTCTTCTTCACAGAGAAAGTAATCTCATACTAAGCAGAGTTCTGTGTATCTACCTGATTTTTGTGAGGCAGAAAATGGACATCATCCTGGAGTACATTCTTAATTAAATAGTAAAGAGTATGCTCTGGAATGAGAAGGTCCCCACAAGAATAAAATCCTTCCTTTTTTCAGCTAAATCTCTTCTTTAGGAACAGACAGATTGAAAAGTTGTGAATTTATTTGGAAATTATTGAATGCCTTCAGAGAAACAAGATTCTTCTGCAGTTCACTTGGCTGTCAAATCAGTGATGATAAATAACCCCAAGTATAATGAATGAAACGCTCACAATGAATGTTTATGGCCTTGATAAATGGAATCAATATTAATATTATTGCTGTGTATGGATTAGTAGGGGAGACTTCGCTTTTTGGGCTTTATTTTCTGGCATATATTTTCATTACTTTGAGACAGGGAACATTTTTCTTAGCAGCATAATCAGTTCAGTCTCATGTTGTGATGAGGATATATCCTTTGATGCCTAAAGAGAAACAGAGCTACAGAACTGCTGCTGAAGACTTACAACAGACATAATTTTGCTCTACCACAGGCTCAAACTCTTGTCCTGTTTGATATTTTGGCTTTCTCACCAAAAAAAGAGAAACAAGTTTTTTTGCTTTTATTTAATCAGAACCAAGGTCACCACCTTGTCAGAGAGCAAAAGAGCATGTATTACCTGAAGCTGCTCTCCCCTAAATGCTATTACTGAGTATAAATTCAGGTGGAGATTCCATACTTTGATATTAGCAGAAATAAATATAGTAATACAGCTTTGCTTTTTGGGTTTTTTTTGTTTGTTTGTTGGTTGGTTTGTTTGATTGTTTGTTTTTTGTTTGGTTGGGTTTTGTTTGTTTGTTTGTTTGTTGGGTCTTGTGGTTTGTTTGTTTCTTTTTCCCGAATAGTCTATTTTCCGTACCTAGATTGTTTTTTGGGTAACTTCTTTTTCTCCTGATACCTATCAACTTAACTTTGAAAAAAAATCCAAAAAAACCCCCCACAATATTTTTAACAACACAACCTGGAAGAGACACAGACCTAAATCAACCACTGTTTGACATGATCTGTCAACAGAACATCTCCATTTCTCCTCAAAAGTCAATGTCACAGTATCGTTGTCTGAAATCAAAATAGAAAAAACCCTTGCCACAGTATTAAAGCAGTAACATTAAAAAGCAGTCCCTTATTGGAAATGTCCAGGTATATCCATAGTCATGGGCTATACACATACTGGTATTGAATTTTTTACAGTTTTTATAAGGTTAATTAATTAGGATATCTAAGAAGTAGATCCAATAGGAGACTCAGTTGCCTCTTGGGCTGGTGAAAGGGCTTCTATGCCCCAATTCCTGTTATATCTTCTTACAGGTCCTCTACTTGATAATAAGACCAAACAGTATTTCAGGAATGTGTTAGAAGGTCATCTTATTACTCTAAAATCTAAGAGAAGGGGTGGGAAAAATACCAGGAGTTACATAAATGATACACAGAGCTGTGGATATATGGAAAGTACACAAAAAGTAAAAATCTTTAGGCAACACCATTGAAGCCATAGAATCATCCGAAAGGTGGCTGTGGTCAGGTGGGAGTTGGTTTCTTTTTCCAGGCAGCAGCTGACAGAACAAGAGTACACAGTCTTAAGCTGCGCCAACCATATAGGTTGGCTATTAGGAAAAAGTTTTTTACAGAAAGGGTGATAAAGTACTGGAATCGTTTGGGCAGTGAGGTGCTGGAGTCACCATCCCTGGATATGTTTAAAAAGAGACNGGTGCTGGAGTCACCATCCCTGGATATGTTTAAAAAAAGACTGGATGTGGCACTTGGTGCCACGGTTCAGTTGAGGTGTTAGGCATGGGTTGGTCTCAATGATCTTAAAGGTCTCTTTCAGCCCAGTGATTCTGTGATCCTCTGATCACAGGATTTAGTGCTGGAAAAGACCTCCAGGATC
>VXBB01020729.1:0-11208 GCA_013399915.1 Illadopsis cleaveri
TGTATAAAATACTAGTTCACAATTTAGATGAATTTACACTTGGGTGATCATAGGACATGTTTAAGACCCCTGATTCCTTGATTTCCTGAATGGCATATCAAGCCTCATGTTTTTGTTTCAGCTAGAACATATATTTCAGAAAGATATCTAATCTTTCTTTGAACACTTATCAAGCATCAAGGTAACTTATTCAGTTGGTTGGCAATGATTCACTATAAAAATGCTTCTTTCATTTCTAGTCTCAATTGACCTATGCTCTGTGTTCAGGCTCTAGGTCTCTAATGTCTTTGATAGATTAAACTTCCCTCCAGCGCTGGAAGTATCTGCATTTATAGATCATGATCAAGTTCACTTCTTAACCTTCATTTCGTTAAGCTAAAGGGACTGAACTGGGTAGGTATCTCACTGAAATAGCTTTTTTCCCTAGAACTTCTATCACTCTTGTAGCTCTTTTTAAAGCCATTTCCAATATATCAATGCTGCTTTAAAATGACTTCATAAAACAGAACATAGTAGAGGTCTCACTAATATCATAGAGAATCAAAAATATCTCTGTACTTCCATTTTTTGAATCCTTTTTCTATTTATCTAAGAATGACATTTCTTTTTTTTCCTTGGCTTCAGACTACAGACCCAGAAAATCTAGAGCCTTATATTGATTTGTACCTCCTGGGGGATGCTTTGGGTCAAAATCCATGCTGGATATAACAACATTTCACCATTGTGGAATACTTCAGTGTCGTAAGCAGTCAACCTAAGTATGTAACACTTTAAAATATGAACTTGTTTTACAGTTTGCCTGCACAAATACAAGTTATATTTACCATATGACTACATCAGTAACTTTTAAAAATTATAAACACATTTAACATATTCAAAACTTTTGTAGGATATTGAGGGAATAAATTTTAAAAATACCACTAAAAATCCAGAAATATCAGAGAGAATAATTTTTCTCTTTTTCATTATGAAAGTATTATCTGACTCCTTTGAATCATTTTCAGTCACAGCAGCTACACAGTGGTATTGAACACTCAGTTAACTGAACTGTGGGTGATTTAATGAATCAGATTTATATCACAACAATGTTTCATTAAAATATGATTAATGGCCAAATCTGTCAAAAACCTAGAGGCAGTCTCATGGTCCCAGTTCTGTGAAATTTAACAATTTTACTTCTTTATTTTCTTTCTTACTGTACAATGTACATTTTTGCTGTAGGATTTCAGTGATCAGGCAAAACATTTCTTTATTTCACAAAATACTGTTGATCAGCTCCCTATTTCACCTCTAGTGCTATCTCAACATTTTCCCTTAGAAAATTACTTTAGTTTTCATTTTTTCATTTGATGTTTTGGTGGTGAATTCACCCCAGTAAGCAGTGCTGTGCAGGGACACCCAATCCAGCCTTAAGTGAGTGAGTTCAAGTATAAGAGTCAATACAGGCATTGCACATGCAAGACTGGAACTTGCAATTTGCCACACTGCTGCGGTGACACTGCCTCTCAACTAACTTGAAGCTGGAGCAGGCCTGTCTGTCATGGGCTTCATTTTAGGCATTGTTTTATTTTTTTGACCCAGGTATGATTCACGCTGAGGCAGGAGCTGGAAGTGTCTTTGGAAGGAACTTTGGTGCCTGAATTAATCACAATGGAAGAGACGGGCAATGTAATGTAATGTAATGTAATGTACTGCACTGTCATGACAGGATTCTAGAATTTCTTTTAAATGTGGTCTTTCATATATATTTATAGTATCTTTTTCCTCAGCTTGAGTCAATATTACTACCCCATGGTGAAAAACATATACAAAAGTATGTTTGTTCTTCCATCACTGACAACCTTCATTTGCGTCGGAACACAATTCATTAAAGTTCTCATTTTTCTGTTCATAGCCCTGGTTCCAGGGAAAAATAGTCTTTTTTTTTCCTATCAATTCATACCTTCTTAGGTTATTTCACTTGTCTCTTATTTTTAAGTTGCTTTCACAAGGCATAATTTACAGACTTCTCCCTAATCTTTTGTGAAGAGAGATTAATTTGGTTGTGTTCAGAAGTAAAAGCATAAGTAGACTGTGCTTCTGGATAGAGAAACATCCTCAACACAAAGACAATTTTTTGATTAGATTATCAGATTATCTAAAAGTCACTAAAGTTAGAACAAAATGTATTTTTGTTTCAGTACACTTTCAGATTCTTAACCATGTGAGATAGAAATATACATCTTCATGTCTGTAACCATCAAGAGCAATAAAAATGTTAATTCAGGTTTTGTTTTCCTGATATTCAGAGCAATTTTTAAATGTGGAAGTAACGTCAACCAGACTGACAAGTAGCCAAGAGAGTTCTAATTCTGTTTTTGCTGCTGACTGGGTTGGTATATGGGCTCCCAGTAACAAGGTAGGTAATTGTCATACATCTCCACAGCCTCTTCAGCCACGATTTGACAGCATCTGCTGTTCACATCATATGTTTGCATGCATTTTTGCCACTTTCAAGGACAAAGCAGCACCACAGACTGTTGCAATGCATGTTTACCACGGCATCACACCTCTCTGAGGAGGAAAAGAATCTTAAGACAAATATTGTCATGAAATCCAGAAAAGTCATTGTGTCTTACAGATAAACAGGACAGTGATTTAATGTAAATATCATCTGTGATGCCAGATTTGAACTTATCCATTCTCTACTGCAGTTATGCTGACAACAATAGCCCTATAGAGAAAAAAGGGAGGGGGCTTTGAGATGCAGAAAATTATTGAAATAGCACTGTAGAACTATGGGTAAGAAATATTCTTAGTGTATCACACTGGCAGCTAGCATTATTGGTGAAATATTTACCTTTCACAATAGCTGCAATGGAAGTAACTGACCTGTAATTGTACTAATCATGTAGGAAAATGTTCAAAAGACAGCAATTTATGGTGGGTTATTTCATATTCCTACCCTCAGGATTTATTTTGTCAAGGGCACTAAAGGCTGTTGGTGAGCTCATTTTTAGCTTTCATGTAAGTCTAAATAAATCAGAGACTTCCTGAGGGAATGACTGGAATTTGATGACGAACCATTTTTTTTGGTCTACATGGCAACATTACAAAAGGTGCTGAGGCTTGTCCAGGTCACAGGTGTTGCAGAATTTTCCTAATTAAAAGTCCATTTGCTAGGAATTATGAATGAAGAGCACGTTCGACTGCACCAGCTTGACTTGTGTCTAAACAGTAGCATGAAATGTCTTTCCATGATAAACCTCCTCTGTGAATGTCTAGATACTAATATTATTTTTGACATCTATTGCAATATATACATGACATATATATATCTGTGTATAAATAGATAGATAGATACATACATATATGTATTAAGTAATTATTTACTTTATAGCATTAAAGTTATTAAAACTATAATGTTCACTCCAGAATATTTTAGCAGATTTTAGTATGTAGCAGATGCATCTCATTTATCTTCTAAGACTCAAATCAAAAAATGCATATTGGAAATATTGTATGTCTGATTCATTATTTAAGGTTTACCTTACAAGTAGTAGTACAAGTAGTAGTTTGTGCCCCTCTCTGTAGTCCTAAATATCTGTCTTTTTTCCACCTCATTATTCTCTTAGTAATGGTTTTCTGATATAGAACTTTCAGCTTTCACACATCATTTTTGGCCAATTCATAGTTCTGAATTCAATCTACATGATATTATATAAGGATGAGAAAATAATAGTCTATGGGACTTACTTCTTATGCCTCCTAAATCAGTTACATTTTTGAGTTTAAAAAATGAAAGGCTGTCTTGTATAAAATTGTGCTGAAATAGTAAAATTAAACCTCAGAATGAATATTATTCATGCATGTATCATAAGAAAAGTCGAGTCATAATGCATTTTTAAAATTATATCATTAAAAATAACATTATTTTATTAATACTGGAATCCATAATTAATCATTGATCATCAGTAAAAATAATAAACTTTCTCTCATGAGGTAGAAGAACAGAAACACGAGTTGCATAGTAATCTGAAAACTCAAGTACAATCATCAAAGGGGTTTTGAATTGAACCAAAGTTCCGTAATGTTTTGAGACCTTGTGATATTGTTCAAGCATGACTGTATCTGTCCCACTTTTCTCCAAAATGCACATTTCATGATTAAGCTGTTTCCTGTAGTCATGAATTTTTTATGGACTACATTTTTCTTCAATGAATGTTAATATTCTGCTTCAGAATAGTGCAGCTAAATCTTCAGGGCATCAGATTTTAGGCAACAAGACCAGTTGGCATTGTGGCAGAATTTTGCAGGTAGTTCTTTGAAACAATCATTCTCCCATTAGTGGTGTGCAATGCGATGCATGGGTCTTGTACATTTCTGTCACTTCTAATCATAGAAGGGAGAACAAAGAGTAGGGCACCCATGTGGTCAGTGAAGAAGATAATCAGGAAGGAAATTTACATGATTTATAGCTTTGTCATGTTAAACATTCTGCCTTGAAACTATTTTCCAGTAACACATGCCTTGAAAATAGCAAATAAAATAAGCACAAGTGAGGATTCCTCGACTCTGAGAAGCGAATGACAAATAACCTCAACAATAATAATGTAGCAATGGAGAGGTACCATGATACTTCATTAGTACGACTTCAAAGAAAGGAGATGCATTGTTGATTATAAAACATTGATCATTCAGTCAATTTAGCAGCAACCTGTACTAGGAAGAAGAAAAAATTTCTAGGTTTATTTTAAATTATGGACTTAAAGCATATCTGTATAATTCAGTAAAAAGCTGCATCACTGCCAAAACTTCAGTAATAACAGAGCATATTAAGGAATATCCTGTAGAAGATCATGTTCTTCATAAGTATCTTAAGGAACAGAAATAAACTAGGACAGTGTAAAGCCATACTTGTCACTTATTAGGTAGTTAAGTATACTTGTTAAGTATACTTGTCACTTATTAGCTAGTTAAGCTTCCTCTTGCTATGGACTATAATTAGCTTGTCACACCATGTTCTGATTCTATATCATGACAGATCAGTTCTTCTCATGATGTTCAACTCTGATTTAATTCTCACTGAACACATTATATTTTGGAGAAAACATGTCAGTGTGAAAAAATACACCGGAGAATTTGGAAAGGGATGTGAAAACATATCTTTTCCTTCAATTTCTTCTTGCATTTAGTGCAAGATATGGAGGAGAGGGGGGTATTTTCCATTTTCTTTTAGTCGAATATATTTTCTTTTAAAATGCAGCTGTTGGGTAGGTCACACATCTTTTATAAAATAGTCCGTAGAAGGGTACCCACAAAAGGAGACATGCATCCTGCCATTTCTTCATCTTAAGGGTAATCAACCACTTCAAATCTCTCAAGAACAAACCCTAAATACTACATTAGTTAATTTTCAACTCTCCTGTTCAAGTTATACCACTTGAGGAGCAGAGAATAACAGATTCATGAGTCAAAGGACTGAAAAAAGCCAAGTGAGAGGAAAATCATCTCTACCCCTGTTATTGGTACCACCAGTCTGGAAAAGGGGATTCTGCATTCATGTATTTGCTCCAGGAATTGTGTGTCATTGTTTATTATCCAGTGATCAATATACAGAACTACTGAGTAAAAACAGCTAGAAGAATTTGCCATCTCTTTCACAGATGCCATAATATTTACATGCTTTTTTGCAGATTTAAGTCACGTAAGCAGGACCAGGACAGAACACATAGCCATCACTGGCACTGTTAACTGTGTTTTCCAAAAGAGTTGAAGAAACATCTCGGAATGCCCTGATGTGTGCTGTGCATAACATGAGTGTCTTTACTGCTTTATGGGACTTAGGTGGAAGCATTGATTTCATGGCTTTTCAAATCAAATCTAGGCAAAAAGCACATTATTAAGATATTTGCATGGGACAGTAAATCAGTAGTACTACAGGCATCAGTTGTTTCACGTCAAACAGAAGGGCACTTGTCCAGCTTATGCATTAGATGGAAACTGAACAGAAGGATCTTCAGGATGGTATCTTTTCTTATCTTGCTCTAGACTGTTCTTATGATGTAATCAGACATATGGCACCTCTTTTGTTTCATAACTATCCCTAAATAAAATCTCTCATGGTCCTTATTCAGACACATTAGGAGGACCTACTACCTAAATCTATGTGAGATTTATCAGCTCCTTATTCATCCAAACCTTTCTAATTATGTATTCCACATGCAGGATAGGACACAGAGAACAATGTATTCAGTGAGAATTTTCCAGCAGTCTGCAGTCATTTGTAGTGTATTTGAACAGAAAGTAGTATGGTAATCTGAGGACCTCTCCTTGCTGATGACCTTTAAATGGGTCAGGCTTGACTAACATTTGCTAACCACCACTGATAAATAAAAGGATCAGCCAAATCTAAGTAGATATAGCAAAGCCTTCCTGCCTGGGTACCATTTAATTTTGGGGAAGTCCACATATGTTGCAGACCCCCATTTGCATAAGCAGAACATTAGTATGACACTGTCAGAATATGATGTTGTTGTACTTCATACTTTCATGCACTTTATGCTCTGAGATTTTTAGCCATGTCAGAAACCAGGGACTAACAGCAGTTCCATCTCCTTTGTGATCCTATGCCCTTTATTTTGTGGAGAAATATAAGCCTGTCCATGATATTAAACATCATGTGTACAATCATGATTACTTATATAGGTATCATAGATTCATATTGATACTTTTTAGAGACAGAAAGATTATTATCTAGTTACACTTCACTCTTTTGAGCTGAATTTGATCAAAATATTTTTTTAGAAAGGCAAATATTTGATTTGAAGAAAAGAGATGGAGAATTCACTATTTATCTTGGTATTTTTTATGAGCAGCTTTGTATGCTTATTATTCAAAGCATGTTTAGCAATTTCAAATCTAATTTTTTTGGCTTCAGCTGCTGGAATTTTGTTCTTGTTATGCCTTTTTCTCACAGAATGCTAATATTTTAGAACTCGACTTTTCCTCCTTAAAAAAGGTATATAAACCACATAATCTACTCATCTCCTTCTCCAGTTCTCCTCAGACACCCACAAACTGAGTTTTTAAAGTATATGCTTTTTTTTCCAAATTTTCTAACATAAGACTGAGTCTCTTTTTGAGTTACATCTTCTGGTTTTTAGCATCATTTTAAGAATGGATGCATTTGACTACGTATGTGCATATGCAGCAGTAAAACTACTCTTTATTCTTGGACCCAAGTATCATATTTTTATTTTAAATTATTGTAACTATTCTTTATTTTTCACAAAGCTTTATGCTGAGAACACATGCTGAGTTATTTGATCACAGTCTAAATACCCTATGAATGGTTCTTACTACATCTTTTACTGAATATGTTAAAAAAACCTTAATCGGCTACTAAATGATCCATATCGCTCTGTGTATCAGCTCCTTTTACAATATTATTTGTAATTTCTCCATTTTTATGCCACTCTTTTATGTTTAGCAGAAGTTATTTTGTGTTTTTCATTATTTCATATGATTATTGAAAGTGCTGGGGAGCAATAGTTCTTTTATCAATGCAAATAGAACTTAAATACAAATAGTGTCACTTGAAGGCAAATCGCTGTTAATATGTTGGGTTTTTTCCTCAGGCACCCCTCCAAATAACCTTTTGGTCCTTATGGTTCAGGATTGCAGCTGTTTTGTCTTTAAATCAGAATGCTATGCAGTATGAAGCTGACCTGAAATAAAAAGTGGAATGCTGCCAAAAGGCTTCCACTGAGTGGATGGTTTGGCCAAGGTAGACCTGTAGTGCTGCAAGGGAACAGAATGGCTGTCAGCTGAGCTGCAGTGCAAGGGAGGGACTTGAGTGTGATGCTGGGTGAAGATAATTATTCCTACACAGGCTTAACTGCTACTGTCATGTTCCATTAAATTGTGCAAGATTATGGAAGTAGCATTCAGGAGAAAATGGTGAGTGTACAGCTAGTAATAAATGCAAGCTGCTGTCATGTCTTGAAGTCACAAGGCCTGAGCTGTGTTAACACTGTATCTGTATTCCTTTGCCAAAGTGATTTTGGAAAGCCAAGAGAGAATCATTCAAAATAGAGAAATGCAGCAACTTGTATCCAATTTACTAGTATTTTTGCAGATCCAACATGAAAGGCATTAGAGTCCTTGTATAAATTATGTAACAGAAAATAATTCTATATATTAATGACAGCTAAACCAACAATTCTTTCATTTTAATTTAACATATTCCCTTTGCATTACTTTGGTTAATTTTAGAGCAGCTAGTAGGCCTTATGATTAAAGTCCAGGCTGTTAGACATAAAATGCAAACTGTCAAGGTTCATTTTGTATTAAAAGAACTGCAGATACAATAACTTTCTTTAAAATATGTAGATGCATTTTTAATATGTTCTAGACATTGCCCAGAACTCCGAAGTGTGAGTTAGCATGCTGAGAACATTAAACTAAACAGAAAACTTGAACAGAGACCAACATCTCTGTGCAGCAGATAGACAAAGGAACATTATGACACTCTCCCTAGAATATTCACTAAATCATTAGGAATAGCTAGGAGCACACTAAGCCATCCTACTGTTTAAATGTTTTTCCACAAAAGTAGCAGAGGACTTGCACCCTGAATTGCATCTCTTCTCAGCATCTTGGTATCCTGATGGGATACAGGGAACTGCTGCTTCTGTTTATAAAATGCAGGTTTGAAGTCAACCTGAGTGTTTTAGTGTAAGCATAAAAATGTCAGCACTCACAGTGGTCAAATGCTAAATTTTGACAGAAGGTTCACTATAAATGTCTCTACAAACATAACAGCACAAATAGCAGGTTTAAGAATTATGCTATGTCCACAGACAGAGAAAAGGGCAAATAAGATGAGCTGCTCCAGAATGGCAACTTTTAATGCAGAATTTAATGTCTAAATGTCTTTTACTCCATTTTGCATAACATTTAGGAGAGTATAATAGTTTGTTCAAATAGTTCAAATCTATCTACCTGTTTCTGCAAAACAAAGCAATACTGAAAAAAAAAAAATTAAAGCACTGGGCATTGTGTCACAATATGGCAGGACTGTCTTACAGAATATTATCTATTTCCTGCTGTTTTGTGAGGAATGGTTATTGATTCTTTATGAGATCTAAGCAATTGAGAGTCCTACATTGAAGGTCATAAAAAAAACCTGCAGACATGATGACAGATAGCTGGACAGACTGAAAGAAAGAATATCCATCTATATGGCCATCCAAAATTGGCAACAAAACAAAACAGAATATGAAGCTTTATGATAGAAAGGAATAAAATCATGATTTTTGCCCTTATGTGGTAAAAAGATTCCAATATATTGTGGTGATACACTTCAGCCAGGTGCAGAGTTGCATCAGGTCAGTAATTTAATAAAGCAGTAAAAATTCAACGACAGAGTAGTTACCTTCTGGCGTTACTCTCAATTACAGCTTTAACTATCAATTCAAATGACAGCTACTAATGTGTCATTTAAAGCTAACATCTTAGCCAGTGTTTCTCAATTATTCAGAGATTAATGTTCCCCAAAGATGCTACTAATAAGAAAAAAAATTATCTTTGGGTACCTTACCAGTACTGCTAGAAGGATAATCCTATTGAAGAAATCTGAGAACAAAAGCTTGGTGGCTTTTATTATATCAGTAAGATTATGAGTATTTCTTATCTTGTTGTACTTTTGCATTTAAAACAACTGCAGGAAAAGGAAGTGCACACACAAGATAAAAATAAACCAATATCTGTGTCTTTGTGTCAGAAGAAACATCCTTAAATTTCCTTGTCTCAAGAAGGAAATTTGTACCTAGAGATCCAGTATAGATTCAAGAGTCAAAATTATAAATTTGTAATTTTTATCCAGTATCTAGACCTAATGATATTTATACATTCTATCATTTCCTGGAAAACTACAGCTTACTCAGCACTAGCCAGAAAAAGATAAAGGCAAGAGAACCATTTTAATAAGCTGAGACTTTTTTTATAGATTGCTTCAGTCTTCAGTAGAGATTAATATATTTCCAGACTACATATTTAAGAAATGGTTAACTTAAAAGTGTTATCACCTGTCATTTCACAATAGAACTGATAGAAAACTTAGAACTCCATACAGTTTAATAAAAGAAAATTCTTTTAGGTCACACGTAAGTTTTTCAGTTAAATTAACAAATTTCAGGAATATGTTGACAAATATAGGAAAGGGATTTTTTTCATTGCTGTTTAACAAAAAGAATTGCACAGATCTCAGTAAATTTTACACATACTTAATTTTAGGAAAAAAAGAGCATTAAATTGTATAAATAATAGATTATCCTGTAATTTGCACAAAGTAATTTTTATATGGTGACCTATACATTAGAAAAAAGTCTGTTGNAAAATAATCCCAAAACTTCAACAATTTATTTCTTATCCCTTGCCTTTTTCAAAAATGCATGGTTTCCCCTGAGATCTGGATGCTTTCTTTGGAAAGTTTATGAAAATTAGGTCAGTGTTGGGAACAAGTCCCACAGATTACCAGATTCTGTTTCAAATGCGTACATGTATTTTCTCCATATTTGCTTTTTAAAGTCTAAGGAATGCTGAAATAATAGCTCTCTCATTCTAATATATAAAGACATGCTTACAAACACTGCTATTTTTGTTTTAAGATTTCAGAGGAAGAGCCAAAAATCTAATTTATCTAAAGAGCACGCCTTTAGTGAGGTTTTTCCTTAGCAATAAAATTATTCTTTGAATGTTGAAGACAAACATACTTTCTCCTCACTTTGAGCGGGGGGGGAAAGCAGTAGAATTCATACACTATCCCCTATGCATTCCATATAATTTGCCTGGGACTAGAGAAATAATGGCTTTGCTCAGAGAGAAAAATAATTAATCGTATATGTGGGAAATGAAGTTTATAATACTTCTGTAATCCAGCACCAGGAAAGACTTTCAAAACAGAGCATATGTCCTGTAAGTAACACTTAGGGCTGCATCTAAGAACAGGATGGCATTGAATTTCCACTTTTCTTTTTTTTTTTTTTTCCTTTTCTTCTTCCTAGTTAGAATCAAGACGTATTTCATTTTCAAAATCTGCTTCAGCAACTTTTGACTTTGCAGGTTATTCTTGGTCTGTTCTGAAAATCAGGATAAAAACAGTAATGAGAGAAAGAGATAAGAAGAGTACATTGATAGTTTCTCTGTATTTATCTTTCTGACAAA
>VXBB01020729.1:11257-24508 GCA_013399915.1 Illadopsis cleaveri
GTCTCAAGAAGGAAATTTGTACCTAGAGATCCAGTATAGATTCAAGAGTCAAAATTATAAATTTGTATTTTTTATCCAGTATCTAGACCTAATGATATTTATACATTCTATCATTTCCTGGAAAACTACAGCTTACTCAGCACTAGCCAGAAAAAGATAAAGGCAAGAGAACCATTTTAATAAGCTGAGACTTTTTTTATAGATTGCTTCAGTCTTCAGTAGAGATTAATATATTTCCAGACTACATATTTAAGAAATGGTTAACTTAAAAGTGTTATCACCTGTCATTTCACAATAGAACTGATAGAAAACTTAGAACTCCATACAGTTTAATAAAAGAAAATTCTTTTAGGTCACACGTAAGTTTTTCAGTTAAATTAACAAATTTCAGGAATATGTTGACAAATATAGGAAAGGGATTTTTTTCATTGCTGTTTAACAAAAAGAATTGCACAGATCTCAGTAAATTTTACACATACTTAATTTTAGGAAAAAAAGAGCATTAAATTGTATAAATAATAGATTATCCTGTAATTTGCACAAAGTAATTTTTATATGGTGACCTATACATTAGAAAAAAGTCTGTTGCCTTTTTGCTCACCATAGTAGATTTGTGCTGGTTTGTCCTGTGTAAAATAGAGTACAGTATTTGTCCTCTCTGAGCCTTGAAGTGGCCCTGGGGTAGCCCTCAACATCCATTGGTTCAGTAATACAATACCTAATTTCTGTCTGGTGAGACTCAGAGCTTCAACAGCAGATAATTAAGTGCAGTAGGATTTGGGATCACAGTTCAAGACACATCTCATCTGTCATATTGCCTGTACAGCTACAGTTCCACTTCTGTTCATACCTTGAGCAAACACTATTTCCGAAGATAAGTAGCATTTATCTCACATCTAAGTGTATTTAGGATTCACTCATGAAATATGAGGTCTAGGACAAAATTTCTACTACCAGGCAAACATAGATCTTCTTTATCTTTAGTTGTCTTTATAATCATCATTTAAAAAGAGTATAATGTACTATTAAATCTATGTCTTCAACCAGAACTGCAGTTCCTTGGCCTTGGTGTAAAAGGATGGATTGTTAAGGGACTAGTCATGCCCAGCCTCAGCCATACATTTCTTCTGATTCTAGGATTCTTTTTCACATGCAAAAATCATTGGGAAATGACTGAATAAGAAACTATCATGGAGCATATCCTTCATCTATTGCATTTCTAAGCAATTTCTGTGTTCCCAATCTGAAAATGNATACACTGTCCCCTATGCATTCCATATAATTTGCCTGGGACTAGAGAAATAATGGCTTTGCTCAGAGAGAAAAATAATTAATCGTATATGTGGGAAATGAAGTTTATAATACTTCTGTAATCCAGCACCAGGAAAGACTTTCAAAACAGAGCATATGTCCTGTAAGTAACACTTAGGGCTGCATCTAAGAACAGGATGGCATTGAATTTCCACTTTTCTTTTTTTTTTTTTTTCCTTTTCTTCTTCCTAGTTAGAATCAAGACGTATTTCATTTTCAAAATCTGCTTCAGCAACTTTTGACTTTGCAGAGTATTCTTTGTCTGTTCTGAAAATCAGGATAAAAACAGTAATGAGAGAAAGAGATAAGAAGAGTACATTGATAGTTTCTCTGTATTTATCTTTCTGACAAAGATTTTCATGGTATTTTCTTTCTAATGAGAGCAAATTCTCAAAGCATGGATTACTTTGACTTTTCCACCACACAGTTTACCCTAAAAGTATTTGCCACTAGTACTATATGGATTTTCCTAAAGGTAGAAACACAATTTTAGTAGTTGGTTGATTTGTATTTGTCCTTTAAATGACAGAATGAAAGCTCTGTTAGTCTCAATGACAGAACCTGCACAAGAATAAATATAAATATCAGGGCTCTGGGATTACTTCAGTGGCTGAACTTGTGCAGGAAATTTGAGCAGTTCAGTCATCGCAAGAACCTGAAATCTTAGCGTGACACCTTAAAACAGGTAGTAGATTCCAGAATTATTTGTTTTATTAATGCACTTTCAAGTAGGTGCAGAACTAAGTGGATTAGAGCAGAATTAATGAATGTATGAATGAATGAGGACTGGATTGCTTCACTTCTGCATCTCTCTTACATAATAAATTGTAATATGGATGGAAAACATTCTTTTCAGTACAGTTTCAGAACATGAGGATGAAAACTATTTATCTTTGAACATCTAAATTTCAGTTGTCTAAATCCAAATTGGGGATTGTATAGATATCCATACAGTTAATGGAGGTAAAGATCATTCTAATTAATTCAACCAGTCTGTATTCTAGCCCTAGCAGGAAGTGTTTTGCCCTCTAAAGGTGTATATTTCCCTTGTGTGGTCCTGAAGGTCACTATATCCTGAAGATGACATTGTTCTGAGTTGACTTCTTAAGTCTAGACAAATAACTTGCAGATGTCTAAGTAAACTCACGTGAATTCCCTGCAAATACCCAAGAGCATTTAATTAAAAAACCCTGTGTCATTTTAGTATTTAGTGCCTCACTCTTTTTCCTTTTTTAAGGCCTCTATTTTTATCCATATATTTCAACAGTGAGAATTTTTATTTCTTACTTGAATTTATTTAAGAAATTTCAAAGTACTTTACAGAGAGCTCTGAGCTATAGGAATTTGCTTTTAAATTACTTAATTATATTTTGTATTACTTAAAAAGTATAAACAGTTTCTTTTCAATAAAAATTAAGTTTCATTAAAAGTTCTACTATGAATACAGATGGAATTGAAAATCTGTAAAAATAGAAGGCACAGCAAAATCTTGCCCTGTCACACATCATCTGGAAAAATGAATCCTCTTGTTTCCCAGGATTTTCTTCAGGATGTCTGACCAATACACAGAACTCAGTTTGATCAGTCCTTTTGTGCTGCATCTAATTAACAAAGAAGACTTCCTTCCATTACACAAAATGAGATGAAGATACTGCTTTTATGAAGCACAGGCAGAGCTACTTTATATGTACCAGAATATAATCTTGTTTAATGAAATGATGCTTAACTGAAAACTATAAAATGAAACAGAAAGTTAACCAAGGTTCCTAGTCAAGATTATTGAGAAATTTGTTAGACATGGGTCATTAATGTAAACTACCTGAGAAGCATTACAGGGACATTGCAAGGTTGACCCTTCTTCCTCTCCAAGTGGTATTTTATGCTTTTAAAATACTCCCCAATAAAACAGAACATTTCTTTTCAGATTTGGACTGTCAAGATGTGAGCTGCTTAACCTTGATCATGTTCCTTTAAAGCTGTTCCTAATATTTTTTGAAGACTAAGTTTAGTGTATGTATGTGACTTACTCAATAATACTTATAACTTAGCTGTTTCCTGCTTAAGTGGTACTAGACATTGTAAGAATCAGTTATAGGATAGATTAAAATAGTTCTGAAAGAGTAATAATCTGGGACTAGAAGGAAATTGGATACCATGGTAAAAAATTGTTTAAAATTGAAATATATCACATAACTTTTCTCTGCATAGTGGAGGAGATTATTAAAATCAGATTTTTTAGTACAGATTTTAAGTCCTTAGTGAAGAGATTCACAAGCCATGTTTTAAACCTCATGCACACCTTGGAAAACAACTTGAAAAGATGTGCCTCTGTGGCCATCTTTCTGCACTGACAGGAACAAAACTCAAAGGGTGCATCAGGCTTTAAAGAAGCAGACAGTTTAGCAGCTGGTCAAATTTTAAATGCAGATTTCCCTCTTGAAGGGAAAATATGTACCAGAGACAACTCTCAAAACCCATGAGATGCATAAGCATTTGCTAACCAAAAAAAAATACTCCTTACCTTTCTCATAAGACTATACCTAAAGTATTATGTGCCTTTGCTGGGTTTTTTTGTTTGTTGGGTTTTTTTTCCACTCAACATTCAAATCCTAAGTGATAATTATACACTGGTATAATGAATAAGTATTGCTGAATCTTCCAGATAGGGATGCATATGTTACATGCCGAAGTTTACAGACTTAAAGACCCCTTGACACATATTTGCATCATGTCATTAAATATTTGGATCTCTGATTCAGCTGAAAGAATAAAAAGCTCAACCAAACAAGCATTAATACCCTTGCTTGATAGGAGAAAAGGCATTAATTATTACTGGAAATAATTTATTAGAATAAATAATACTCCAGGCACTTTTATTTTAGATACAAAACAAAAAAAAAAATTGGAACTGTAGGCCAAGCATAGTTCAACAGCAACAAAATTAAACCTATAGCCATATTCTTCCTAAGGTTGGTGAGAACTGTCATGCTCTGTGGATGTTTGTCAAGCCTAGGAGTCAGAACTCAAGACATATTCCTTTATTCCCATAAGAAACCCTACAGCTCTAATTCAACCTGCAGTTGCCACAAATGGAGCAGAATGGTAAATACAACCATCTGCATGACTTAGACAGCAAGATTAGTATTTTTTTTCTTCAGGACATGCTTTATGAGTCCAGCAAATAACTTATGAACTCTGGATATCCATATAGTAGAGTTAAAGGGAAACCCTTCTCATAGATAACAGGATCTCTGCATGAAACTTCTCTAAACCAAGTATGCAGTTTTGTGTAAGAAAATACCCTGGTGAGAAAGTTCTATACAGTAACATAGTCATATAACACCAGCAGAGATATTGGCAAAATCCGTTTGGATTTCTGTGGCAATCCTCACATCTACATAAGAGGAAATACGTAGATGTCTCACTTTTTATTTTCTTTTAATTTAAATATAGAAGTGGTAACTTCTAAAGCTGAAGCTCTATGAATGTACCTATCTCCTATATAACCATCATAATCTTCAATGGGCCAAGTAGACTACCAGGATCCCAATCCTCTCCTGTACAATTCCATGTCCTAGACTTAGGTCTGCTACCCCACAATCTTATCCTGCTGCTTGGATTCCATAGCCAACAACAGAGTATCACAAGGGATCAGACACATCCTTGGAGGCAGAGCAGCAGGTCACAAGAAAAAAGGAGATTGTGCTGTGAAGAACCATTGCACAGGTGGCGTAAAATGGAGGCCCTGGTGTTCTAAGGAGCCAAACAGGGAGTTAGCTGTAGTAAGGCCAAGACACCAAATGGTTACCTCAAGATGCCCTTTTAATTAAAGCATAAGAAATGCATGTAGCCTTACATGTTTTCTTTGAAAATATTTCCCACCATTTTAGCTTTCCTCCTTACCTGTTAGCTTGTCTAATTTAGGCTTTATATAAACAGTAGTTCCACTGAACCAAAGTCACCATAATCTACAGTCTGACTGGAGAAAGGGAAAAAAAGCCTGGCAACTATGCACTCTATCACTTTAAACAAACAGGTTAAATAAAGTAAATGCAAAACAGGGGAGCAGGATGTTAAGTGGGGTGCTATGAGGTTTTTTAGCAGTTTAATGAATGGAAGTCCAGCTGAGATATTCAGCTTCATATTAGTACAGTGAGAGTTATTATACCCATACATGAATATCTATGCTGTCAAACTCCTCAGGATAGTGTTCCATGTCTAAGATGAAAAGTGGAGTAGAAAGCCCAGGAGAAGGTTCACACATCAAAGACAGCAACCATCCATAGCCCACTCCATTGTGGAACATGGCTGCATAGTCCACAGATAGCAGAGGCACAATTTCTGCCATTTAATCTGCCTAATCTATACCAAAAACTTTCATGGATCCCAGGTGACTTGAGCACAACAGGTCACCATTCCTATTATGGGTTCTAAAAGCTACAGAGAAAAGCTGAAATCTAACAGTGTGGAATCTATTTGAATGATGAAATCCTTATTTTCCCTTCATACCTTATTGAAAGTATTCCAAAAGGAGGGAGGAAAAGCCAAATTAAAAGTAAATTTGAGTCAGAAGTTCACCTAGGGAGCTGATTGCCTTTTTTGAATTTGCAGTTGAATTTGTTTCTTCATGTTGTTTTGAGAGGCAGTAGCAAATCTATGCAGATTGCCTGCACCCTCTTGAGTAATATCAAATACAGTATATCTTAATGCTTATCTTAGAAGAAGCTCCAATGCAGCTAACAAGTGTCTCCTAATGTTTATATATGATTTGCAAACTCAATTCCTGGGCCAATACGCTGCTACAAGAAGCACCTTTTTTTTCTTTTTTTTTTTTTTGAATGACTTTTGGGAATGGAAATCAAAGTGCATATCAAAGCAAATAACAAAGTGAGTGACTACAGAATTCTTTCAGGAAAAGCACTTAGAGGCTATTCCAATCATTTTTGCCTAATCCTACTGGCTCTCTTCAGGGAGGTTTAGTTGGAGTTTTCAAATGCTGCAGAGAGGAGGAAGTTTGTCCATAGTAACTTGAAAAATTATTCTTTCATCCTTGATGTAAAAAAATTGTATTCTGCATTTTTTGTAAAAACCTACATTAAGATTCCTTGGAGAAGGATTTATTTTCATTTTAAAGTTAGAAGAAGTAAACTGAATTATATCTCTATAGTGATACGGATTTTAATGATGTGCCAGAAAATATATATAGCAATATTGATGCTTTTGATGGCAGCAGATGTTGCACAGTTAGTTAGAGCCTTCCAAATTTGATTCTTAAGTTGATGGTATTTCTTCAGAAGTCACATTTTTAAACAATCTTATATTTTCTCTAAAGGTTATTTCTAAAATAGTACCAGAAAGAATTTTTTAAATGTTCAATTAATTATTAATGTTATTTTTATTTTTCAAGGCAGGGTCTCTGCAATTTACTAGCAGAAAGAAATTATAAATTTTGAAGAGGTAATTGATGAATTTTTAAGTTTTTTTTTCATAGGGGTTAAAACTCACAAAATTCTCTGCCAAGCCACTGACTAGGCTAAGGTTTCTGCATACAGTTTATGTAAATTACACTCATTTTTACCTCTTTTATTTTTCAGATTTGAGATACCTAGACCAAGTGCAGCCACAGAGGATGCCAACTGTTTCAGTCTTTTATTTAAGTTTTGGTATAGAAGATAATTCACACCATTATTCACATCCATTTCTCAGTAAGCTTTTATCAGTTTGAATTTGGACCATAGCAGTACCAATATATCCTAAGACAAGTTTTGTAAGGATAGAGAGAGTATATTTGAATCAGAATGCATTCTATTGAAAGATAATAAATAAAATAAGATCCAAAACAAATATTTTAATATTCAAAAAATCTCTAACACAAATATAATATTGTGTTATAGACTGGCTTCAAGTACCTAATTTAACCAAATAGTCAACCTACCTCATAGTTAAATTAAAATGCTCAAGTTAACACCTTCCTCAGAAAAAATGGTAAAAAAACCCCAAAACCTAAACCAAAACCAGGTTTGGTCTTAACCTGACATACCAACTGTGATCTGTTTTACAGTTTTACTATAGAACATCAGTGTTCACTGATAAGACACACAATGAGAGGATTTTTATATGTTTATGTATGTTGAGGAATCCATTCAGTGTCAATATCTCATTGAGCAGCTGCAGTGGGAGCCACAGGTTGAGCTCTGGGAGGCCAAAGCAAAAGGCCGGGAATCGCTGACCCTTTGCACAACAAAGGGCCTGGGGACCTGTGGCCTGGCCAGGGGACACAGCAGGAGCCAAGGGTTCCAGACCTTCCCATGCTTAGACTGTGGGACGATAAAAGCCCAGGGACCTTTGTTCTGGGTTCCTCCTCAGAGGCACCAGCTCAAACTGGTTTTCTCTTATTTAGTTACTGCACCAAGACCAGTTCATCTGAAACTCTGTTGGGGCAAACCTGGGTTTGAGCCAGCTCAGAAGCCTGGGAAGGTTCCTTACCATATAAACACCTATGCACATACCAAGCACAGCAGCATTTAAAAGATAAATGCCAGACTTCACAAATGATTCTTCATAGAACTGAAGCTACTTCAGTGCTGTGAACAACAAATAGAGTTGTATGCAAAGCTTTTAGAGTATCTCCCAATGTGAGGGAAAGACGAGTGGTATTGAGGCTCCTTAAGTTAAGGCAGATCTTCAGTAAACAATTTCATCTGTATTGTCTCAATACCTGGATGAAAACTGAAGTAGGTGCGAACTGCCAAAGATGAGCTGTCACCAGATCATACTGGTCTCTCCATACTTCATGACATGTGGAACAGTTTTCCAGCGAACTTTGTATATGTATAGTCAGGGACTTTTCTAGGATACGTCATGTTCACCAGGTGACCCTCAGCCATGAGCTTCTGCTGTTCCTGAGTGAAGATTTAATTCAGATGTAGCTTTAAATGTTTGGCTAAGAAGTTGACGTGATAAAACCATGTAAGAAAACCAGGAAATAACCTATAATTGTTGAGGTGATGATAAAATAAGATGCAAGAGGAAAAACACTTACAAGATGCAGTATCAAAAACTAATCTGGAAAACCACAGAGGTCAGCAAGATGCAAGAGAAATCAACAATTCCCGATCTCACTTTCAGTTGCTTGATTAGTTTATTGAGTGTTTTAGTGAGGATTAGTCTTCAGTATCTACTATGTGAACTTGTCAATAAATATCTTTCTTTCAGAGTTCCTCTGTAAATATTAAAGGGCATTTCAACAAAAATGACCTAAAGAAGGGCTGCATGTCAGTCTGCCTAATGGATAGCATGTGAACCTGTTAGCACTGTTAACATACCCAATACATGCTAGAAAATTCTGCTTAACCTTTGTTAAAATATACAGCTTGTTATTTATATTGCAAATTTCAGTGCTTCTGTTCCTGCTCCACTTCTGCTGCTCTTCTCATGAATGTGACCGGGAAACCATGACAGTACCTGAAGACCATTATTGTGTTATCCTCATTCTTTGAGATGAACCATACAAAGTTAGCCATCCTGGAGCAGGTTCAAATCTTCTGGATATGTGAAGCATTGACCAGAGCACCCAAAATTGCCAAGAAGTTGTTTATTACTTTCTTAAGCTTTCCAACATATTACTCACACAAATCAGCCATTCCAGGGCTGGTGTGTGCCATGGGTTCAGTTACAGTGACTTTCTTGGCCACAAAAGACAAAGCCTTTTTACAAATCCTTTAGCCATCCTCAGCAACAGTCACAGACTTTGTGTGACCAATCACATTTGGATTCCCCATGGGCATGGACTCATCCCAAATGAGTCTGGGATTGCCATACATTGACATGCATCTGGGTCTCCTGGCTGTGTTGGTGGGAAAGGCAGACATGCCACTGCTGTTTCCAAGAATGTGAAGGCATGAGGTGGACTGTACCCATAGATGGAGCAACATAATCTAGTATTGCTTCTTTTTTGTCCTATGTATATGAGACTGATGGTCTCTACATACCTCTGTGCAGAGTTATGACATGATGACTATCAAGGCTATATTTTGGCCATGAGATACTTACACATGTTATTTCCTGACTTTCAATGGACATCAGGGAGACAATTTGCACAATAGATCTGGGATTTTTAGGTGTTTTGCTGTCAAGGGCTATGCTGTCGACAAATAAAGAAAGGGCCAAAATTCAAACCATTGTCTCAGCCAATGAAATTTCTTATTAGAAGGAACTATTTTGTTTACTCCAGCAGGAAATCTGCTTGCAAACTTGCATTCATAAACTGCCACAACACAGTAGACTAACTGTGGGAGTATGAATCCCCCTGGGCCAAATCTATGCAGGCCCAGGAGTGCCCAGAGATGTGAGAATTGAATTAAAATCTTCAAAAAATCTAAAATACATAAATACACACAGATATGAAGTAGAAATACAAGTGTAGCTTTAAATAAATAAAGGATTTTAAAGTGCCTTAAAACTAGGAGCCTGTGCTAGTAAGAAAGAGACCTAGTACCTACTTTATACTAGGTACTCACTAGGTACAATGATATTGCCTTTTGCGAAGTTAGCTAAATTCCAGTCATAATAAAAATAATGTAGCCATGCTAGAAATTCCTAGATGGAACAGATAGAACTATATGAGTAGAATTTGTGTAAGAATTTACAAAAATTAACGTACATCAATTTTAGCCTAGGATTGGTCCAGCAAGGATATAGAAAATTTGTGTATGTACCTAATTGGCTAAAAATAGAATAAAAATGCACTACTTTGAGAACACACACACAGGACTCACAAAAACACTGATGATGCTGTTGTTGCTGTTGCATAGACTGCTGCTGATAAGAGGCTCACGAGACACAGACTGCTGAGGCCTCTGCTGCTGCTGTGGCTGCTGCTTTTGCTTGGGACTTAGAGACTTCATGTTACAAGGCTTCTGTGTACTGCTACAGACTCTAATAACTTTGCCTTTATGGGACTGATTTAACGATGCAATAAAGGACTTCTTTTACAATTACCCAGCTTCTAGTCTTCAATGAAGACGAGCCGAAATCTCGACGACAGCAAACCAATGGAACAGTGTCCTTTTTTTTATTTTACTTTTGGTACTGATTGTAGAAAGCCAAACTTTTCTTCCACTTTTTAAGTGCTCTAACCACTATTTTGCTACTTAAGTAGCAGTTGCATAAGCAGAAAATCTCTTCCGACTGTATTTTTTCAGTGAAGGGCATAATGAGTTTTGTCTTTAGTGGTGAAATTAGTGCTCTAAGCTAAACTATCTGATAAGGTCTTTCAGAGGACTTAGACACATAGTTTGTGAATCCTGAATCACTGTCAGCAAAAGACCAGAGGAACTCTCATTGTGGTTTACAAACACTTCTCAAAACAATTAATTAATAATTAAACTATTATGACAGAGAATTGAAATTTATCAGTTCTCATATATTTCTAGCAGCGCCTTTCTATGGACTAACAATTTTTCGTAGTGTGTTAAAATATTCCTGGGTTTACCATGTGCCTTTTACTAAGGTGTTATTTTTACCACTACGGAGCTTATTGTAATAGCACTTGTGCTGCAGTTAAAGGATTAGGATCACGTAACACAGGGTATCTCACTCCTGTGAGTTTCCACTGCAAGTCTAGAGTAATGGTAACAAAAGTATGCTAAAACAGAAAAAAAGTTGAAAGAAGTGCTGCCTGACAGAATTTATTAGATACTTCATAAGTCTATAATTCCCAATAGTGCTAGGGGTACATATATATGTATGCTCAAATACTCTCCACTGTTGCAGAACCTGGTTGTTGGACTTTTATAGCCGTCACAGCAAAAGTAAAACTTAAGAAAGCATGAGAAAATTAAAAAAACCCCCAAACTGGGATTAATGAATTAGTTATCTATACACCAGCTATGTGGAAAGAAACCAGTATCCAAACAAGAAGTTTTAACTAAAGGCAGGAGATAAATTAACAATAAAGCGGAGTCAAGTTTTAGTCTGTTGAGAGTAATAGTAAAAATTTCCATTGTTCTCAATGGGAGGAAAAATTAGCCTACAGGTTATATGACATTTATTAAAATATTCATAAGTTGTAATGTAAGGTTGAATAGAAATATAGTTCATATTTCATTAATATGTCAAGGTGAAAATTAATGGAGTATAGATACCACAGGTTTAAGAGCAGCTTTTTTGCTTGTATTTCACATTTCTCTCCTTGACCCCTTTACACTTTCTGGGTCATGTAGAACAATCATACCATTTAATTTGCAATGCCTGTCAAAAAACTCTGGCAACACAGCTGACTGGAGAAAGACATATTCCAACTTTTAGGGTGAAACAAGCAAATGTCACTGGTTTAGAAATCCTCCTTATGCAGGACTCTGTGCCAGCAGCCATAGTTTCACCATTCAAAATGATTGCATCAAGTTGCACATGACCAGCAGCACTCAATACAGTACCATGACCTGCAGGAAACCATTCCATTCGTAAAAGGTCAAACATTCTTTGCCTTAAGCTTTTGAAATGAAAAAGAGAAAACAATTTCAGGGCTATTTACTACCCAGTTCTCTGACAGCTTTTGTCCTAGCTTCCTGTAAGAGATATTTGCTTTTATCGTTATAATCCTTTGAGTAAATATAATGCTTGTGGCAAAAAAAAAAAAAAAAAAAAAAAAAAAAAAAAAAAAGGCATTTGTTTTCTTTAAGTCATAAAGCTTTTATCTTGTTTCTAAGTTCAGAAAGTCTGCCTGGAAATACTTTCTTTTATAGAGTTAATGACTGATATTCTTGCTATACATTCTAGGTAGTCTGATGATCATAGAACAATACTATAAATGTGGAAACAAATTTATAATATTTTTACTACTGATGTAAATAAAACCACTCTCAAAATCAAGCCAAAAATTTTATTGACATAAGTCCAATTTTATGTTGCACTTCTAATCCTTTTCTATGCTGCTGACTTTGGGGGAAAACAGGATATAAACTTCCTAGAGTTCTGTTTAAACACAAATGTACATACATGAGCAATATAATGTCTAAATACCCAACTGACTACAGAAAGAATCCTAAATTATCAGGCATAATAAACATACAAAACCTACTAAGACAGGCCAACCGCCTAAATAAAAATAAACAATGTCTCAGTCACATTCTTGTGCATTTTATTGCAAGACAAATTTATGAGACGCCTATGGTAAACCTAAATAGGCTTTCCAATGTATTAGAAAGTTATGGCACAACAGAAAACTCTTGGCACAAAACTTTGCTAACAGGAAAGGGAGGCATGGAACGACAAGAAGTTTGTATGCCATATAAGGGGTAAGTTAGCAGGAAATATTGGCAATGTTTATAATAATAATGCCCAAAATATGCTATATCCCAGGATTATCATTCCCTTGCATAGGCATTCTGATTCTTCCCTCAAAACAGAAAAAGCTTCTACAGTATCCAGTAATACTTTTCTTTTCTTTCCCTTGTTGTTCCTGCTGCTTCCTTTTAAAAGCATCCCTAAAGCACCATCAGGTTTATGACTCCATAAATATGCAAGAAAGAATTACAGTGCAATAATGGTCATCTGCCTCTAAATTAAATCTGTATCATAACAGTGGGGGCTGGTATCTATAAACTTGTTAAAGCCTGCAAGTAAAACATTAAAAGAAGGAAAAAGTATTTTGCCAACATGATGTATATTATATAATTATGATGTTAGTAAAAGTCTTCAGTGTAACCATGAGAGAAAAATAAAGACTAAAGAAGTTTGAAATAAAAGGGTTATTTGTTTGTAGTTTGCATCTACATATATTGTTGATTTCCTGTAGCTGCTTCACCGGTCAGTTTGCTCAGGATCAACATAAGATGAAGGCTTGGTGCCTCTGATGTTTCGTGGGTCTGAACCTCAGGCTGGAATGTGTTAGTTAGAAGGCGAGGAAGGAAGGAGGGACTCTTGGCATGGGATGGAGAC
>VXBB01020781.1:0-10577 GCA_013399915.1 Illadopsis cleaveri
AAAAACCCACAAAAAAAAACCACACCAGAAATTTGAGCTTCTGCTTGATATTTACAGAATTTATAAACCCTGTAGGGATGCTGGCCAGGCTGTCACTATCCAAAGGCAGCAATCACAAAGAGAAAAACTCTGAAACCATTCCCAGCTGTGTCTCCCTGGGTTAGTGTTAACTGAAGCACTGTTGCCCTGCTTCTCTAGCTCGTCACAGCTTTATAGAGGCAATAGTAGACTTAGAAATTATTACCTCTTTTAGAGCACTCTGACTACATGCTGTGTGTACTAACATGGCCCAGTGCAATCAGAATGTGTTAATTTTGTACTCAAAAAGGGATTAAGATGGGGTCAAGGATACTGGAAACTATCAGTGCCCAGCTGCTATTGTTAGAATATGATTAACACCTCAGAATTAAGGGGGAACTCTTGAAAAATTTTATCTTTCTATTTTTGTTACTGGTGGTTTGGAGATTATACATCTCAATGTTTCTATGATGGGGAACTCTTTAAAGAAAGAATGTTCACATATTCAGTATCACAAGGGTATTCAAGAGCAAAACAACACCTTTCCATGTACATAAAGTGTTGCTAATGAATACTTTCCCAAAAGTGTGTGTAATCTATATCCTTGTAGGAAGCAACAAATACTGCAGTATCTACCTACAGAATAAATTAAGTACTAGTTTATTTTCTTGCAGTGTGAAATAACAAAAAATTATTTCATTAAAGCTTGGCGTCAGATAAAAGCAAAGACCTCATACATCAGGGAATTAGGATTTTGAGTGCCACTGATCACTCAGGTGATGAAATCACTTTTGGTCTTATTCATGATGAATAGCTAATATTCACTTAATGTTGAAGTAAAAACCACCACCAGCAGTCAACACTCATGATTTCTCTGACTGATAGTGCTCAGTAAGAAATAGTAATCCACTTACTGCTTTTATTACTGAAATAATTGCTGACAGTAAATGCTGTCATAAAACAGGTAATGTTGGGCAATTTCATTTGAAATGATTGAGAGAAAAAAATCCAACTATAGCTTCTAAGTGAATTTTGCACTCTTAATTCATTCTCTTTCACCACTCTACTGGTATTAAAAATATTCCCACTCTTTGCCAAAGCATTTTGCACTCTTCAATGTGTTGTGGCACACCCTCCTAATTCTTAGTTAAGCACATTGTATAATTGATACATTTGTGTTATGTAACTATGTAGCTATTAAGCATCATACGGGTCTTGATGGAAAATGCTATAGAAGGAGAAATTATATTAATTTAAACAATTTCAACAGTATAATTTACTAATTCTCATTACAGTTCCCTGGTACTCCCTGTTACTTCAGTCATACACCACGGACAATTTATCAGCCTTGATAAAATGTATGAAAATGGTAGCATAGCTTTTCCAGGAGATTTCTTTGCTTGTCTTCACCTTATTTCTTGGCAAATACCTTACTGCAATCAAGTTTGGCTTATAAATTTGACTTTCTGTGTTTTGTAGAGTGGGAAGTTTTCTCCAAATGTCTTCAAAAATTTTTCTGGAGTGCAGGCTATTTATCTAATAACATTTCTAAGCTATCTATACTATTTCAAGTAATTTTAATTTTTAATTAAACAAGGCAAATAACAATTATGGATTTCCCTGTGTTAAAGCTGCTAGTCCTACCACGTGGAATCAAATGAATGATCAATTTTGGTTTTTTAATTGGATTTCTAAATAAGCTATAGAGCCAAAAGAGAGAAGGCATTTTTTTTTCCTCATTGTAATGCTAATAGCATCTAATGAATGGGTGCAAAAGAAAGTTACTATTACTACTGTTGTATCAGAGGACTATATTACTACTGTTATCTTGCACTATCATCAAGGCTCATTGCAAAGCATTCTACAGAGGCTTGCAAATTTTTTATTTAATTGACTATGCTGACACTCTGAGACTGAAGAGCAAAAATTTATTGTCAGTTGAAGTGCAGCTATTCAAAGGTCTAAATTAAAATTAAAAAGTTTGAGGCTTGAATGTCTCTTCTCTGACTTCAATTACTTTAAGTAACACTACTGTCAATGATATTTAAGCTGAAAATCAGAAACCTCAAATGCTTTCTGAGACTTACAACAACTACAATTTATTTCAGTTTTCTTTAATACATGTTCTCTGACATTACAGTCCTTGTCATCTCAGACTACTTCTGCTCAATATTTAAAATGACTTGAACAATTTTTTCTTTATTTCCTAGATTTTTTTCAACACAGTTCATGGTCTTTTTCTCATCTTTCCTTGGGCTCTGATAGACTGTTCTTACTAGTATTTTCAACATTTTTTTGTTGCTGGAGCTTTTTGTTTGGGGGGTTTATTTTCAAAATTCAAGGTGTATCAAAGCTAGGCAGAACAACACAATATTGAATTCACTGTCCTCAAATAAAGGGGAAACTCTTACACCTAGAAACTCCTAGAAATTCCACACCTTTCTCGCAAATTGCAGATTTCACATCTGTCAAGAGATGTTATGTAAGGGCAAGCACATATCAAAGGAATAATAGTTCTTAAATTCAGACTTATATTGAAATGCTACTTACATTTGCCTTGGGATTTGGGATGGTCAGGTTCTATTCAGGACAGTAATGGAGATCCCAAAACCCACAAAAACACAATTTGATTATGCAGTAAGGCATTTGGCAAGAACAAAAATCCTCTGAGGTCAGGTCATCAGAACCATAGAAAACTTTCTAATCCAAATTCAGTATTAATTAATATTGAAAGAAATATAACTCTCAAGCATACTAATCTGTAGGGGTGAACTGTTTTTCAGGTTGGGAACTTCTACTTTATTTTGTGTGAATCTTCTCTAAAGTACATGTAACCTTTGCTTTAACCAGGGAACTAGCAACTGAAATATAAGCATTTTAATGAAAAGCTTAACAATTTTTAAACTACAGAAAACTCAACTGTCTTTGGTTTATGTTGTTATCTTAATATTAGGGGTATAAAGGCTTTTTGAATATCTCCTTCAATTTTATGTGTGGTTTCCTCCTCTACTACATTAAAATATCATAGTTCTGTTGCATTTTTAAATAATTTCTACTCCCTTTAAGCTAGCATGTAATTTTTACTTAACAGAGAAAACCTTAAGATCCCTTTTCTTCCCCTAATTTCAATTAAGGCTAAGTTTGTAGAACTATCTCCAGAGGAAACCCCAGATTACTGATGTCTTTACATTTATCTCCTACACAGCTTTTAGCACCTCTGTGTGGGCCACATCCTGTCACCATTTAATTAAAAAGGATTTTGCCACCATCCCTTCATGCAGAAGAATCAGGCTTTGCAAGAATGTTCTCAACCAAGAAATTTTAACATCGAACATAAACGTGACAAAAGCATAGTTAGAGTTGGAATTTACACCAATTTGTCTGTGAATCAAAAAGCACAATTATATACTCACATTTGATGCAGTAGAGCAATTGCTACTGATTCATGCATACATAATAAATTAAGCGTTTCAACAGCAATATTTGGGACTAGGAATTTTTTCATATGTTTTACTCTTGCAATTATAAAATATGATTAGAATTTTGACTGTAGAAAATAACTAGCGTGACATCAAGCTTTATTTCTGTTTATTGAATGTCTTGCTGTCGTTTTCTCTATGTATATGTATCAAGTGGTGTCATTCACATTTGAATTTATGTTACCTGTGAAAAACCTGACAATTCATTTTTTGTGATTGCACAAAGCATTAAATATTTTGTTAACATAAAATATCTTAAAAACCATGGTACTCAAAATAGCATAAGTTACTGATACATATTTTGTAAGTCACTGTATGCAGTCTACTCAAGGCACTCCATAATTCATGCCTGTGTCCAGTGGTAATAACTTCAAAACGTATTGAACTCAGGTCTTTTGCCAAAGATAAGGATCAGTTACAAAAATGGCACAGAACATGAAAGAGAACTATATTGCATTGTGGCAGGTTAAGAAAAGCATAATGTGTGTGATTAATAGATTTTTTGAAGTTTATGGAGAATAAAATAAATATCTGGAGGAATGGAAACATCGGGAGGAGAAAGGAGATAGGAGCTGAAACAGATTAACAGATGGAAACTAAGGAAGGAAATACTGTAGTATGATTGCAGTCAGAGAAAGACACAACTCCCTCAAACTTTTCAGACAAAGTTGTCATAAAAATCCAATTGCTTGTATATAAAGCTAGATAAAATCAGCCGAAAATCCACGCTTCTGATTTGTCTCAATTGAATTCTACCATTCAATTAATTTCTGGTCTTACACAGCTATCAAAAATTATCTTTATTTTCTGTTAAGGATAGGCAGACATGTCTGACATGTTTGATCTGATAAAGCCATAGAGCGTCATAATGAAACCTTTTATTGTAAGGGCTGTGAGGTTCTGTATCCATCTAATCACACTTTTCTCATCATCAAGCTGTTGTATTTAACCAACCTGTTACCTATTTCAGAAAAAATAAAAGAGTTACCTTTGAATTAAAAAAATTATAGTTGGAAAAGGACGGAACAGAATAAAAGTATTACCTAGCCATTACCTGAGATTGCATATAGAAACTTATTTTGTTGAAAGTAATGGCAGTCAACCTGATTTTACTCTATCACATTGAGTAGACAGTCTGTATTCAGAAGGTAAAGCAACAGACCTAAGAAAAACATCCCATAAAATTTATTCACTGCTTGGAAAGAGGGAAAACCAAAGTTACAGCCTGTCATGGCTTGACCCTTCTATTTTCTTACCTATAACAATAGCAAAAAACGATCTGTCTATATATTTTTTCAAGATAATTTTGAAATCCTTTCTTTTAATCTCCACTTTACAGACTCTATATCTTTAAAGAAGACCATTTTATGGAAAGATAAATTATGGTGATTTTTCTGAAGAGGATCTAATTAATTTTCAGAGACGTAATCTCCGGTCTTTATCTGACATGAAAGGGAAACCAGATGAAAATCTGGAACCTTAGACTAGAAACAGAAAAGTAAAGTTAGTAGTTGAATGAACTTACTTTAAAAACTGTTCTCAGAGAGTACACCTAATGTAAAGTATGTATGTGGAAATCGCTTTCTATGCTGGATCATTTCAATGTATCATTTTGATTACAAATTACAAATGCGAAGAAAACAACCTCCTGTTTTCAGAAGATTCCATTTTATTCCCCTGTGTTCCAAACTGGAATGTTATTCATCTTCTGCTCTATGAATTTTCCACTTAATTTTTTAATAGGAATCAAAAAATTGATAAATAAATACAATAAATTCAAATCTGACTTTCTCCAATTAAACTTCATACTTAATAAAAGATTGTATTATTTAGCTTGAATGAAGGAAATGCTCTATAGGGAAAAGAAATTTAAGTTTCATCAGTAAAAAACACAAAAGTATCTTTTTCTCTAAATAAAGTTTTTAAAAAAATTATGTCATTTAATGACAAACATTTTGGTAAAACTTTCACATTACACAAATTCTTTTTTCATTGCAACCATATGTAATCCTACAAGTGAAATGCCTTATCACCACTATATAAATTATTCTATATATACTTGGATGTTATATTTTACACTATTTAAACATCAATCTTGAAAGCTGTTAGATGTTCAAATTCCAAAGTGACATTTGGAATCTGCTTTAACTGCATCATTTGCTAGTAATGTGAACTGTTACTGGAAATAAGGAAATATGTTAAAAATATATAAATCATAAAACATATCCATGCATATGTATTAGTTAAGCTATGGTTACTAATAGTCTTAACATGGATGAAATTTTTGCAGAATCAAGCTGAAGGAATGCATATTGTTAACAGATGGCCATGGTCTAGAAAAAGAAAAACTCTTACAATGCATTTTGTGAGAGAATGACTATACTTAGCCAGGCCAAGAGTTCTTCTAGACAGCATCCTGTAACCTGCATTGGCCATAAGTAGATATCTGACAATAGAAAGAACTGGACAGCCATAATTTATACACTTAAAAAGGCAAATAACCTCCTAAAAATCCACCTATTTTCATCTCAGAAAATTTGTTTAGCCAAGGATAGTTTAAGTAAAATACCATCCAATTTTGCTATGAACTGTGTTTACTAATTACTAGGTTATGTGATCAGATGCTTCTCTCCACACAATTGTACTGAAGTAAGAGAAGTAAGAAATGCTGACAAGCTCTTGATTGCCTACATAACCCAGACCCTTTCTTTGCCTGTGCAGCTCCTTGTCACTTGCTAATTTAGAGAAGGAATCACAATTGGCAATAAAACCTGTAAATCAGTCTTAACAGAGATCATACAGTAGCAACTCTGCATACAAACCTAAAGAAAGATGTAAATGCTCAGAATTAATATGTTTCTGATTTGGTCTTCTCTCTCATGTGCTTTGGCTGCTCAGAGACTAGGCATCACTCTTCTTACAACGACACCGGGGGCCTCTGAGCTGCTCTGTGTTCTCTCTCAACAATCAAACATATCCTTCTGGGTCAAGGCAGCTTGGTTGACATTGTCCCAAAGGCTGGATTCACCCACAGTTGCTGGCTGGATCATTCTTTTGAAGTGATTTCTATTTTTCCCTTNACTAGAAACAGAAAAGTAAAGTTAGTAGTTGAATGAACTTACTTTAAAAACTGTTCTCAGAGAGTACACCTAATGTAAAGTATGTATGTGGAAATCGCTTTCTATGCTGGATCATTTCAATGTATCATTTTGATTACAAATTACAAATGCGAAGAAAACAACCTCCTGTTTTCAGAAGATTCCATTTTATTCCCCTGTGTTCCAAACTGGAATGTTATTCATCTTCTGCTCTATGAATTTTCCACTTAATTTTTTAATAGGAATCAAAAAATTGATAAATAAATTCAATAAATTCAAATCTGACTTTCTCCAATTAAACTTCATACTTAATAAAAGATTGTATTATTTAGCTTGAATGAAGGAAATGCTCTATAGGGAAAAGAAATTTAAGTTTCATCAGTAAAAAACACAAAAGTAGCTTTTTCTCTAAATAAAGTTTTTAAAAAAATTATGTCATTTAATGACAAACATTTTGGTAAAACTTTCACATTACACAAATTCTTTTTTCATTGCAACCATATGTAATCCTACAAGTGAAATGCCTTATCACCACTATATAAATTATTCTATATATACTTGGATGTTATATTTTACACTATTTAAACATCAATCTTGAAAGCTGTTAGATGTTCAAATTCCAAAGTGACATTTGGAATCTGCTTTAACTGCATCATTTGCTAGTAATGTGAACTGTTACTGGAAATAAGGAAATATGTTAAAAATATATAAATCATAAAACATATCCATGCATATGTATTAGTTAAGCTATGGTTACTAATAGTCTTAACATGGATGAAATTTTTGCAGAATCAAGCTGAAGGAATGCATATTGTTAACAGATGGCCATGGTCTAGAAAAAGAAAAACTCTTACAATGCATTTTGTGAGAGAATGACTATACTTAGCCAGGCCAAGAGTTCTTCTAGACAGCATCCTGTAACCTGCATTGGCCATAAGTAGATATCTGACAATAGAAAGAACTGGACAGCCATAATTTATACACTTAAAAAGGCAAATAACCTCCTAAAAATCCACCTATTTTCATCTCAGAAAATTTGTTTAGCCAAGGATAGTTTAAGTAAAATACCATCCAATTTTGCTATGAACTGTGTTTACTAATTACTAGGTTATGTGATCAGATGCTTCTCTCCACACAATTGTACTGAAGTAAGAGAAGTAAGAAATGCTGACAAGCTCTTGATTGCCTACATAACCCAGACCCTTTCTTTGCCTGTGCAGCTCCTTGTCACTTGCTAATTTAGAGAAGGAATCACAATTGGCAATAAAACCTGTAAATCAGTCTTAACAGAGATCATACAGTAGCAACTCTGCATACAAACCTAAAGAAAGATGTAAATGCTCAGAATTAATATGTTTCTGATTTGGTCTTCTCTCTCATGTGCTTTGGCTGCTCAGAGACTAGGCATCACTCTTCTTACAACGACACCGGGGGCCTCTGAGCTGCTCTGTGTTCTCTCTCAACAATCAAACATATCCTTCTGGGTCAAGGCAGCTTGGTTGACATTGTCCCAAAGGCTGGATTCACCCACAGTTGCTGGCTGGATCATTCTTTTGAAGTGATTTCTATTTTTCCCTTAGCTTTATGTGCCTTTGACAGTCTAGTTTCTTGTTTGTATTTATACGCTGCTGCTGTGAAGGTGATTGAAAAGTCAATCAAGAGAGCCCAACATCTTCACTAGTGAAGCTAATCTAAAATAATAATTTCCAACATGAAAAAATCCTTATGAAGGTGTATTCCTCTGTCTGGATAAGCTTTCTGGTTTCTTTTGTCACCTCTAAATGGTTGTAAATATAACATAATGAAGAAGTATATATTAAGATATTATTGTGCATTAATTTTCACGTTGCACTGTCATTGGTGGATCACTATGTTCAATTTCACACAATTTTGAATAGTGTGTGGATTTGTGTTTGGTTGACTGTCGGAAGAAGTATTTTAACAGAATAACTACTTTGCTGATTAACTACCCAAAAAAACCCCAGACAGTACCTGAAAATTACAAATATTTTAAGAAATATTAATATAATACATTGACCACTTATGGTACAGAAAGGAAAGCTGTGTTAATGAATGCCCAGCCTTCCACTACCTCACTGAAACTTTAACCCATTAGAAGCAGTCTTTTACTTTCAAGATATCCCTGAGAGAGTGAGCCATTGTAGCTGCAGACCTTGGTACCAGTAATCATCTAAGCAGCCGGTTTAAGTTCAATAGACTAAGAAGAATCATTGAGAGAAATCATTTAAAGGGGTCATTTGGTAAATGATCTGTCTCTTTAAAAAATCAAATAAGCTATGGAACAAGAAAAAGTGTCTGCTATTCTTTGTATTAAACAGAGGTTTAATACAAAGAAAATTATGCCAGTGCAAAAACAAAGAACAGTGTAGTCATATTAAAAATCCCCCCCCTTTTATGGAATTCATACAGGAATTTAATAAAAATTGAATATTAAAATGACACTTTAATCATAAAAATACTAATCAGCTATTGACTCACTTTCCCCTGGTATGATGGATAAACTGTGGTTAAGGGATGAGAAACAATAGAAGGATGCCAAATTGGTTGAACAGAGAACCTCTGATAGAGATAAAAAAGAAGTGCAGGTGGTAGAAGAAGAAATACATTTCCAAGGAGGAATACCAAGTATTCCTTGGCTTTTCAGGCATGGCACCAGTAAAGTCAAAGCTCAACTCAAGATGCTTCTGTCAACTGAGATGAAGGGCAACGAAAAGGTACATCAAAGACAAAAATAAGAAAAAGGTAAACATGAGCCTGCTGCTGAATGGAGCCAGAAACCAAGTGACAAAGGATGTGGAAAATGCTGAAATATCCAAACCCTTCTTTTCCTTATTTTACTGGCAAAGTCTGTTCTCAACCCTCCCTGGTCAACATGTCCAAAAGCAAAGTTTGAGAAGGAGAAGATACCACCCACTGTGGGGAAAGATTAGATTTTAGCTCTTGGAACTACATAGTATTGTTTTGGATTTTTTCAAATTATCTATTGTTTGAAAGTAACTGTTTCAAAATACATATTTTAAACAATAATTATACTTCCTTTCCTAAACTAGAAAATACATGCGCAAATTATCCACAATTTACAGTAACATCTCTTTCCAGTCTATGCTATATAAATAATTACATCAAATTGAAAAATTAGAAAATTTACCATTGTTGAGTAAAAGAGCAAGAGCTGATCAAAATTCCAATTTTAAAAAGTACTTCAGAATAGTTAATGCTGGACTGTACACAGTAGCTGCTGTCCTTCATGTCCTCCACCTGGGCATCAGATCTAAATCATTCACTTTATGCTAGACAAAAGTTTAAAAAAATCCTTTTTATTTGGGAGATGAGGGGCTGGAGGTAATTGTGTCACCTGAAGTTATCCTCAAGTACTAGGAAATACTATTATGCAAGTGTTCTGATACAGGATCTGCCATCTTCACAGCTTCCTTATATTTCTTAAGCACCAAGTCAATGCAACTCCTGACCAACAGAATTATTTTTATGTTGTTCTACAAAATTATTCCAGGATCCATATAGCACCATACAAATTGTGGACGCTGACCACCAGAATAGAAGACTCTCTTAAAAGCCAAAGCTTGGATTCCACAAACATTGAAGCTTCTAGCATCCACTTAACCTCAAAAATTCCCACTATTTTTTCCCACTGACAAATGTGCACTTACATGCTGACTCAGTTTTGGTTTCCACAATAATTAAATATGGTTTTCTTCACAACATATACTGCAGTCAGGCTTTGATGTGACTGACTCAGTATGACAGAAACACAGGTTCAATGTGAGTCTGCATGTATAACAGTAATGTGTTTAACTCCTCCTACTAACAATTTAAAACCTTCCAAGACCTGATCAGTAAATTTTTCCTTGACATAGTAGGTTTAGTTTAAAGGTTGAGATAAACAGCAGAATCACTAGGTTGAAAGAGACCTTCAAGATCATCAAGTCCAACCCATGCCCTC
>VXBB01020855.1:14671-26476 GCA_013399915.1 Illadopsis cleaveri
TCCTGCCGGCACTCCAGGCGGAAGCTGGGGAAGCTCCTGGCCAGCAGCGAGCCCTGAGTGGCATCTCCGAGGCCCTGGGGATGGGGGAGCATCACCTCGGGGGGTGGCATCGGTCTGGGAGTGGGAGAGCATGGCATCAGGGATAGGGGTCCATAACCCCAGGGGGCCGCACCCTGGGAAAGGGGGAGCATCCTCCTGGGGACATTGCCCTGGGGGGCTGCATCAGCACAGGGGTGGGCCAGCATCACCCCAGGGATTTGGGCCACATGGCTCCAGGGATGTGCATTGTCATAGAGATGGGGGAGTACCACTCCACAGATCCTACTCCAGCCCATGATGATGGATGGCCACAAGGGCACTTTCCCAGCCAAAAGCAGCCTGGAAGTGCAACCCCCCCAAACAGTGCCCTCCCCTGCCCCCCAACCCTGCCCCAGGGCTGCTGCCCCCTGCCCTCAGAGTGAGGAGAGACGAGGCCCTGAGTGGGGGGATGAGGCTTTATTAAATTAATGTTGAGGCAGTGGATACATCCAGCGTGGCTCAGCCCCAGGGTTGGCAGGTCGGGGCTGGGGACCCTGGGGTGATGTAGCCCCAAAATGCTGAGTCCAAGGGTGCAATTTGGGGGGGGTCCCTAGCATCCAGCTGGGCATCCTGGGGCAAATACTGGGGGAGGTGGAGGGGATAGATTGCAGGGAATGGGGAAACACAGAGTTTAAATTAAATATAGCCACAGCAACCCACCCAAAGGAAGCTCAAAATGAAGCAAGGGTCCCAGAGCAAGCATGCAAATTTGGGTGGGCTGTGGTGTGGAACGGAACTTGGTGGTTCTTCACTCTGAAAAGGGGTGCAAAAAATCCACACAAGCATGTTAAAAACCATAGGGAGATGGGGAAGCATTAGGAGGGGGGTGGGACAAGTGGGGGCAATGGGTTTTGGCAGGAAAGGGGCTACCAGAAGGTTCCCCCTGACTGTTGTCACTCATCCGCTGAGGACCAGGGCTCCTGCTCAGCCCTCAGCTGACACGCTGGTGGCTGGTCGGGTCTGAGGCACAGGACATCCTCCCCCAGAGCAGGAGGCACAGGGCTGGGGTCGGCTTGACCGTGCTTCCCCCTCAGGGTGGCATCTCCCAGCTTGGTGGCAGTGCCATCTCCAGGGGTGGGGGCCTGCGGTGGCATCACCACCAGGGTGTCTGTGGTCTCTGTGGGCAGCTCCTGTGCTGGTGCTGTGCTGGCAATGCCGTTCAGCACCTCCTCGGTGAATTCAGCCAGGTCTTCCAGGCTGGCCTCCCGGTGCAGCCCGTTCTCGGCCCGGACCGGACCCTCCATCTCTGGGACCACATCTGGTGCCTCCTGCACTGTTGGCTCTTCCTCACTGGACGAGGCGGGTGAGGAGTCTTCCCCTGCATCCTGGGGGAGCTCGGTCCTTCCAGGACCCTTCTGCCCACCCTCTGCCACCCTCACTCCCATCAGCTCCTGGTTGAATTCCAGGGCCTGCTCAACTATTTCCAAAATATCCGAGTCTTTCATGATATCCACTGGCACCTCTGCAGAGAGAACATCTGTGTCAGGGATATCCGGAATGACCTCTGGAAAACCTCCCTGCTCCAGTGCAGAGCCCAGCTGAGGTGGGTTGGCCTCGGGGGGCTGCTCGTTCCTGGGTGAAGGAGGGCTGTCACTGTCGAGTGCTTCTTCCTCCATGGATGGCTGCTCTTCCTGTGGCTGCTCTGCTTCATCAGGCACTGCCTGGGCCTGGTGCCCTGCTGGAGGGGTGGCCTTGGCCACGTCATGGAGAGCCATGCTGGGCTCATCTTCATCTGCCTCCTCCTCCTCCTGCCCTGCCAAACCCAGGCTGCAGCCTGGGAAGGTTGTTGCTCCACTGGCGTCCCTCTCCAGCCCAGCTGTGTTGTGGAGCTCCTCATCTGATTCAGCAGCCAAACCTTCCGAATGCTCTGGTCCCTCCCATGCCCCAGTGCCTGTGGCACCCTGGGCTGGCTCATCAGTACCTCCTGCTAATGGTCCCACAGCCCTAAGACAGCTGGGATCTGCTTCAGGCACAGCTGGGCCTTCCTCCAGCTCAGCAGTGTTGTCCTCATCTTTTGGCATCTCAGGTTCTTCAGTGGGCACCTCTGTATCTCCATCTGCTTCCGCAACAAGCACCTCCAGGTGCTCTTTGTTCTCTGGCACTGGAGATGCTTCTCCAGGAGCTCTCAGATCATCTTGGCTGTCTTCAGTTGCTTCAACTTTAATTTCTTCAAAGTCCTCAGAGATCTCAGCTTCCTCCAAGCTGGACACCTCTTGGTTGGGAGCTGAGACCATGAAGTAACCTTCCTCCTCCTCAGCACCCTCTGCCACAGCAGCCACCTCTGCCCCTGCCTCCTCTTCAGGGCTCTGTGGCATGGTGGGAGTTGGTGGCTTGTCGCCCCCTTCCAGCCACCCTTCATCCTCCTGAGCTGTGTCAGACACAGGCGCTGTCTCCGTGGTCTCCTCGGTCTCTGGAGGGTTTGGGCTGGGTGCACCCACAGCCAGCATCTCCCCTTCATAGAGGTGCAAGGGTGTGCTGTCCGGCAGTGTGTCCTCCAGCTCCACCCTCCTGCCGGTGCCCAGTGTGGGCTCTGGGTCTCCGGGGACCTCCTCCAATGCCCACTCGCCACTTTCTGCACTGTGACCTGGCATCTGCTTCATTTCCATGAGCTCTGAGCTCTCCTGCTTCCCCAGCTCATCATCAGCATCCTCATCCTGAACCTCCCATGGCTCCTCTGGAGCCTCGGCCAGCTCCTGTCTGTCCCCGTGCTCAGGGGCACCTGGAGGGGCTGGGTCAGGCTCTGCCACGGTGCCCTGCTGCTCCAGCCGTGCCAGCTCTGGTGCTGGCTCAGTCTCTGGCAGTGGCTGCTGCTGGCTCATCTCCTGGCTCTTGGCATCTTCTTCATCATCTTCCTGGGCTCCCTCCAGCTCTGCTGGCGATGTGCCATCTCTCTCCTCACTTTTCAGCTTTTCTGCACTGCTCAGGGTGTCATCTGCCCAGGCTGGCTCTTCTGGCCCCAAAACTCCCTCAGTGTCCTCTGCTGTCACCTCCCAGTCCTCTGGACAGGGCTCTTGACCATTGCCCTCATCCCCCCTCACCCAGGGCTCCTCTCCTGGCTCCAGCTCCTCCTGTTCCCCCACCTCTTCCACAGAGCCGTTTTCCTGCAGGTCCTCAGGCTCCTCTGGGGCTCTGCTCTCCCACTCCAGGGCATCACCTCCCACAGCCTCTCCTACCCCAGGATCCTCTCCTGCCCCGGGATCCTCTCCTACCCCAGGATCCTCTCCTGCCCCGGGATCCTCTCCTACCCCAGGATCCTCTCCTGCCCCGGGATCCTCTCCTGCCCCGGGATTCTCCCTTGCCCCGAGATCTTCTCCTACCCCAGGATCCTCTCCTGCCCCAGGATCCTCCCCTGACTCAGAGCCTTCTCCTGCCCTATGGTCTTCTGACTCGGAGTCTTCTCCTGCTGTGAGGTCCTGCCCTGCCTCAGGGTTCTGTTCTACCCCATGATCCTCTCCTCCCAGCATCTCCCTGCTGGCCTCTCCCTTTTCTCCCTCACCATCTTTTACTCTGCCTGTGTCCTCCCCTCCCACAGGATCTTCTTCAGCTGCTAATGAAGGCTCCTCTACTGGGATGGCCTCGTGGATACTCGAGGCCTTCTGCTCCGAGCACAGCTCCTGTCCCCTTTCCTTCTCTGCAGCCAGATCCATCTCACACATGGGCATTTTCTGCTGCTCAGACCTTTCCTGCTCTGCATCAACAAAGTCCTCTTCTAGGTGACCTTTTGTGGGCAAAACCAGGTGGCTTTCTGCAAGGACAGCATGTGCAGCTTCCACTTCTCTGTGTGGACACTCCTCTTCTTGCACATCTGTTCCTTCTTCCTGGAAATCTCCATTCTCCTTGCAGGGGCTGCAGGGTCCCCTCTCCTCCTCCTCATCCTCTGAGGGGTGTGATGGCTCTGTGCTTGGGGTCTCTGCCCTGCCCTCCTCTTGCTCTGGCTTTTCCCAGCTGGTCACTATCTGTCCAGAGAGACCCCTGTCCCCTTCCTGGGCCTCCACTCCTGGATCCCTTGGGCTCAGCACAGCAGGTACCTCCTCCTCCTCCCCCCACGCTCCCAAATCTTCCCGGCTCCCTGAGGCACTAAAGCAGGCGGCCATGCCCGGTGGGAACACGGCTCTGTCCTGCAGGATGCTGCTCTCCACACCCAGTCCCTGGAGCATGACCTCCCCAACCCTCTCCTCTGCCTCAGGGCTGTCACCATCCTCAGAGCCCTCAGAGGGGTCTTGCTCTACCCCAGGCCCCTCTGACACAGCCTCTCCACAAGCCTCCGTGGGGAAAATGGGGCTGGGGACACAGGCATCCTGGGGGGCCCACGTGGCGCTGAGCGTGGGCTCTTCTTTGGGCTGAGCATCATCTTCCATCGCCTTGAGCGCATCCTCCAGTGCCTCGCTAACCAGCTGTGCTGGGTACTGCAGCCTGAGGGTGGGTGCTGCTCCCAGGGGCTGCACACTGTCATTGGGAGTGTCCCCCATGGCTCTGGACAGAGGACACTCTGTCCCTTGGCTTGTCACTCCCCTGTCTCCCCCCGGCCAGGCAGGACCCTCTCCCCCGGAGCTCTCCTGCTCTGGTGGTGAGGGGCTGGGGGGCTCCGGGGAGAGAGGAGGGGCAGCTTTTCCTGCCTGTGAGGGGCTGGGTGTGGGGCAGACAGGGGCTCCTGGCCCCCCAGCCCTGCCGGTAACTGGCAGTGACATGCCATGGAGGACTGAGCTGATTTTCTGGAGCTCCCTGGCACTGGGGCTCTGGCTTTTGGGTGTCAGGGTGTCACTTTGGGGTTTTGCTAGCTGCGCCCTCCCCTCAGCCCTGAGGAAGATGGACGGGCTGGTGCAGTGGTCTCGGGGCAGCAGCCGCCTGGTCTCAGGGCTCGCTGGTACCAGTTTGCTGCTGCTGCTGCTGCTCACCTCCAGTTTGAGATCTGCAAAGAGTGAGGTGGAGCCGTGAGCAGGCAAGAAGCCGCTCCCTGGCTCTCCTAGCCCTCCCCTGCCTTCTGGCTGGCTCTCACTGCCCTCTCTCCTATTTTTAAACAGCTCCTTCTTGGAAAGTGGGAAATTCCTCCCTCTTGAGTGCAGCGGATGCTGGTGGTCCCAGGGGATTCAGCATCAGGCTGGGACAATGCTCTGCCCAGCTGCAGCCACAGTCAGGTCCTGCTGCTGGGGAAAGTGTGCAGGTGACAAGCTTTCCTTGTGGTTTTTTTTGTTGTTGTTTTGAGGGAAGAGGAAATGCTCAGCTTGTGACCACAGCCCGCCGTCCTGCTGGGCAGATCCGTTCCTGCCCTTCCCATGAAAGGTAGGGAATTAAAAAACGAGGCGGAGGAGTAGATAAGCCTTATCTGGGCTGTGAGCCCCGTGCCAAGAGCCCCCGGCTGCTGTTAGCACCTTCCTATCGAGGCCAGGCAACTGCTGCCAGGAAAATGCAGGAAACTGTGTCTAAATCCAGCCTCATTCCCCAAGCCCTCCCAGGGTGACGCGGTGGCGGTGCCAGGCTGGTGCAGGGGGTCCCTTACCTCGCACACCATTGGCCAACCTGAATTCCCCAGCTGGCATCTGCAGGCGGGTGCTCTCTGCTTCCAGCAGCGTCCTGGAGGAGGAGAGGAGCACAGTGGGTGCTACAGGGTGCTGGGTGCTCCCTGTGCACCCCAGTTCACCCCGCTGGGCTGCGGCAGCGTCAGGGCAGGTAAACTGAGGCACGGAGTGGCTAGAGATAGTTGTGCTGCTCTGTCACGGCTCGGTGAGGGAACGGGTGGACCGAAGAAGCCCCCCTTGCTCCTGTCTCCCCTCCCATCCCCCCGTGCCCGGGATTAGTGTCCGCGCAGGGTGACATCATGCTCTGCCGGGGAGGCCCCTCGCCTGGGCTGGGACAGCCCCTATTCTCATGCTAATTGTCCCCCCAGTCCCTGGCAGGCGGCCTTTGTGTGGGGCCATCTGGAAGGGCTGCGGAAGGGGCACAGGGCTACCCCTACCGAGACCTCCCTTGTGCCCGAGACCCCCTTGTGCCAAGACCCACCTGTGCCTGCCGCGGTGCCGGGCTCGGCCCCAAATCCCTGCACACCGTGTGCCGGGGCAGCGGCCGCTCCCCAGCTCCGCTCCCACCGCGAACCTCACCTGTAGGTCGCTACTTCCAGGCTGAGGGACATCTTGAGGTGCATGAGCTGCTGCCTGTCCTCCAGCACCCGGGCGATCTGCACTCGCAGGCTCTGCTGCTCCTGCTCCAGGGCCTCCATCGCCAGCTGCGGGTAGCACAGGGGCGTCAGGGGCACCCCAGCCCTGCCTGAGCCCTGCCGGTCCCTGCGGACCTGGGCCGGGGCAGGTGGCTCGGCTCATCCCCTCAGGATGGTGACGGGCAGGAGCCTGGGCGCTCATTTTAGCACGCGGGGCTGAGGATGGGGCAAGGAGATGAGCAGGGCTGAAAGGCGATAGGGAAACGGCTGCTGGAAGAGGGAGGAAAGGCTGGGGTGATTCAGGGCTGAGGGACGCCAGCGTGGGAAAGAAACAACTTTCAGGCGAGCAGCCGAGGCCGCGGCATCCTCTGCCCCAGGATACCCATGGCTGGTCTGGTCCCAGGACCAGAACAAAGGGGGACCCTTCCCCGGGAAGTGTTCCCGCCGTTCCCGATACTTCCAGCCCACCCCGCCTCCACCTCCCTCTGCTGAATCACTTTTGCAGCTGTTGAATCGCAGCTGCACCAAAGTCGGTCGGAGTTTATCCTGCCCGCGCCCCCGCCGGTGCCTGTACCCCGCACCTGGGGCAGCGGGAGGGGCTGTCGTTATCCCGGGATCCTGACCCTGGAGCCCAGCAGGACATGGAGCAACGGTCCCGGGCAGGGTGCTGGAGGAGGACTCGGTATCTGGGTGCTGCTCCCGTGCAGTGGGGTAGCCCCGGGTCTCTGTTGTGCTGGGGACAGAGATGTCCCCAAGCTGCTTTGCTCTTCCTCCCGCTCTCCCCAGCTTCATCTGCAGCTCATCCAGGGCGACTGTCCATCCCTTCCCTGGGGTTTGTTCCCTCTGTCTTGCCTCCTCCTGTCCACCTCTCCCATCCAGGTGCCCTGAGTACCCACCCAGGCACCCACAGCCCCCTGCTCTCCTCCCCGGGGACCCAGCTCCTTCCTGCTGCCTTCACTCGCCTGGAACTTTTCTGCCTCCCCGCGCTGCTCCTGCCACTGCTGGGCCAGGCTCTCCTCCAGCATCTCCTTCCGTGCTTTGAGCCCTGCCAGGTCCTTCTCCAGGTGCTGCAGCTGCAGCTGGCTCTGCTGGTTGTCCTCCACCGCCTTCCACAGGTTCTCCTTGGCCTGGCAGAGGGAACCCTCCAGCTGCGACACCTCTGTCTTGTAGGTCTCCACCGCCCCTTTCCAGATCTCCGAGAGCCTCTTGGAGTAGTCCTCCACCTCCACTGGCTGGAAAGCCACCGGTGCACAGCGGAAGCTCTCCAGGCTGTGGGAGAAACTTGCGATCTCCTGGTCCAGCCCTGCTTTCTCCTCCTCGTGCACCTCCAGCAAGGCTTCCACCTCCTTCTCCAGCTGCACAGCTCTCTCCTTCAGCCAGATCTGCGCTCTCCTCTCCTCCTCCAGCTCCTTTCTGCTCAAGGACAGCTGCTTCTTAGCTTCTTCTCGGGCTGCCTGCTCCTTCTGGCACCTGCTTTTCACCTGCTGGACCTCCTCATAGAGATTGTCCCTGGCCAGCTCGGCCATGCACTTCTCCCTGAAGGCGTGATCCAGTGCATCCCGCAGGGCTCGCAGCTCCTCCTCATACTTCACCCGCCACGAGTCCCCGGCCGGGCTGCTCTTGGTGCTCTGGATTTCAGCTCGCAGCACCTCGTTCTCCTCCTCCAGGAACTTGACGCGGGCCAGGTACGCCTCCAGCCGCTTGTTGAGGTCCCACATCTGCAGCGATTCCTCTCCCAGGGCTCTCGCCCCTGTGAAACTTTCCGTGCTCAGCATGGGCGCTGCCGGAGGATGCCGGGGCTCTGGAGCCGGCACTGCCAGAGGAAGACGCTGGGGGAGGAGGATGCCGGGGAGAATGGAGGAGAACGCCGCCGAGGCAGAGTGGGAAGGCGGGGAGGGAAGCGAGTGGCTGGGAGCAGAGGGGAGTGCAGCTATTCATACTCTGCGATGGCGAGTGGGAGGCCCCCGAGACCCGGACGAGCAGCCGGGTTTAACCCTTGCACAGCCGAGTCGACTCCAGCCCACGTGGGCTCCACGCTGAGCTCTGATTTCCCAGCCCTGCGGAAGAGCAAGGTGTTCCTTCTCAGTTTGGAAGGGTGACTTGAGGGCTTGGATCCTCTCCCGGTGTGCCTCGGCTGGGAATGCCCTCCCTAAAGCCTGAGGGCCATGCCAGGGAGCTGGAGGGCTGCCGTGGGGCTCAGCCTGGAGCTTGGGAGATGTCCAAGGGCAGTTGGCAGATGCCCATCCTGAGAGCTTGGCTGCAGCATCCCTCGATGGTGGCCTGTCAGCCCCGTGCTGCACCAGATCCTCGGGGCAAGGGAGCTCCAAAGGAGCCCACCGAGGGCCTCACAGCCCTGGGGAGGTGATGACTGCACCAGTGACATCGGTGCCTCTTGGTGCCTGGGGCTGTTCTGGGCTCAGCCCAAGCCATGGCAGGTCCGGTGCCCTGGATGCATCCATAGGGAAATCCCTCTGCAGAGGGAGAAGTGCCTCGAGCAGTACAGCGCGTCGTCCCAGTCAATGCCTCCTTGGGGCGCTGCATCCAGCTGTGTGCAGCTGCAATCTTTCCTCTTTCCAGATGTCCGTGGCGGGATGTGCTGAGCGGAGCCGGGAGCCCAACGGGAGCTGCTCCTCCAGCAGCCTCCGAAAATTGGCAAGCGTCGGCTCCGCGTTGGTTTCCGTCAGAGTTTTCACCCGCGCAGTCAAGCAGTCACGGTCGAGATAGGAATCGCTTCACGGGGAGCATTTGGGGATTAGGATTTTTGATTTTCTCTTTTTATTTACCCCAGATGACTTATTTGGGGGAAGGGCAGTGTGCTGGCAAGGGGCAGAGATTCAAAAATTCAAACTCGGGAGGTTTCTGTGAACAAAAGGAGCAGGAAAATGTCACTCGGGGAGAGACTTCTTGCCAGCGTTTTCTCCCAGGAGACGGTGTCTTTTCCCACGGGAGGGTCCCTGCTATGTCCTCACCAGGGCAAGGAGGACAGGAATGTCTCCTCCCGAGCTGTCCCACGGGACAGGCTCTAAGCGAGCGCTTCTGGAAAGACAAGCAACAGTCCCCTCTGCTGGCAAAGGCCACTCAGAGCCGTCCCCGAGCTCCTTCCAGCCTCGCACCATTCGGAAACTGGTGGGAGTCTCACGTCCCCCATACGGGGGAGCAGCAACAGCGGGGGTCCCAGCACTCCCTCAGAGGGAAGGGATTTCCCCTGGTGCCTGGATGGTAGGACGGCGGGGAGGATAACCCGGCTCGAGGGTCCCCAAAGGCATCATCTTTCCAGCTCATCTCCGGCCAGACATCCTGTCTGGCTCCTTGCTCCGGCTCTGGTTTGCCTCTCACAGCCAAGATTGAAATGCCATTAAGGAGCATAGGGAGTGCTGAGGTTGAATAATTGATCTGGGGTCCCCAGAGCCCTGGACAGTGGGGTGATGAAGCCCTGCTGCATGTCTTTATCCTCCTCCTCCTGATTTCCATAGCACATCTGCTCCAAAGATGGCCCTCCGTGCTGTCTGGCTGCTCCTACTTTCCTCCTTTCTACCTCCTCTTGGGTGCCCCTGGGATGTCCAGGTGCCCCCAAAACTGGTGGCTGCTGCAAGAAGACCCCCAGTGCTCATGGCTACACTGGGAGATGCCCTGGGAGTGAACATTTCCTTCCTCCCTGGCCTTCTCCCTCTCTTCCTCCTCCTGCCTTTTGGGGTCCCCCATTGTGCCCAGTCCCCTCTCTCTCAGCCAACAGCAGGGTTCAGCAGGATGGTCCAAATCCTGCAGCCCAGGGAGGACTCAGGATCCTCAGGGATGTTGAGGAGTCCCAGTGCTTCCCTGCCTGGAGGATCCTGGGGGCAGACCTGGAGGGCACCCTGGAGTGTACATGTCTGTGTATCCCTTCCTTCCATAGTGTGCTCTGGGTTGTGAGTGACTTAGGATGGGAACATCTGTGTTCCTGGGGGCTGACTGGGGTCAGGAGTCTCTCAGGAGAGGGATGCCCACATCCCTGGGGGATACTTGAGTTCAGGATGCCCTAGGATGGGGATGTCTGTGTCACTGGGTGATGCTCAGGGTCAGAAGCCTCTAAGGAGGGAGATGTCTGGACTTCTGGGGAGTGCTTGGGATCAGGCCTCTCTGGAAATGAGATGTCTGTGCCCCTGACAGGTACTTGGGGTCAAGATTCCCTGGGATGGCACCTCTGAGGGGTTCTCAGGGTCAGCACCCCCTGGGAATGGGATGTCTGCACCCCTTGTCCCTGTGGGGTGCTCGGGGTGACCCAAACAGTGGCAGAGGTTTGTGGGGGTGGCAGTTTGAGGGTGTTCCAGGCCTGCAGCCCCAGGGTGGGAGCTGGCACGTGCTTGGCACGGGGTGCATGGCATGGGCTGGTACGTGACTTTGAGCAGGGCTGGATGAGGAGAGGGAGGAGGAGGAGGGAGAAGCACAGCTGGGCACTCGGGCCCTTCCAGCCTGAACACAGCTGGGGCTGGGAGGCTGTGGTTGTTGGGGGTCCCTTTGGGACAAAATCCCATTCCGTGCCCCTTGGCTGCTGGGGCTGGGCTAAAGGGAAGGGCTGAGCTCCAGCATCTATGGAGCTGCAGAGAGGGCTGGGGATTCTCCGCTTGTCTAACAAGGGTTGTGCCCTGCTCCTACCTTGCTTCTCTCCCTTCTCTCCTGCCCCTTCCAGGAGCTGGATGTCCCAAGGACGTTGCCCCATCGATGCCAACAGCCAGGAAGGACCATGAGCTGCCCTGGGAAGGAGCTGGCAGAGCAGCAGCCCTGGAAAGTTCCCTTCGAGCCAGCAAGGAAACCCCAGGCTTGCTTGAACATTTGTTCACAATTAAGATGAGGGATGCTCCTTGCTGAGCAGGCACTTTGCGGCTCTCCCAGCCGCGAGCCCTTTCCCACAAAGTGCATTTTTTTGCATGGATTTCCCATCCGGGTGCAGGATGTGACCTCATGGGTTGGGTTTAGGGGGCAGAGGCTGGGGCAGCCCTGGGGTTTCACCCCTGCACGTTCTGGTGCCTTTCCCAGGCAGAGCACTGCAGTGTGAGTGTCCCACCGGCTGAGCACCACCCGCTGGACACTCACCCCCCCGCTACCGAGACCGACTCTGCCGCCTGCAATTAATTCCCAGGGCCACAAATGATTAATTCTGCTCAGGAGCTGCGGCTTTCTGCAAACTCACCCGAGCAATTCCCTGGCAGGCTCTGTGCCACAGCCCCCCCCGGGCAGGGAATGCTCTGTGCCAGGGAAAGTTTGAGCGAGATCTGGTTAAAAAAATCCCCGATGCCAGCTCCTGGCTGCTACTGTTCTGCCAAGGGGCTTGAGTCTCCAAATGAGGCGTCCCAGCTGCCCCCCAGACCCCACTGAGTGCCCAGGTCCCCACATATTCCTCCAGGAAGAAGCATTCCAGCCTAAAGATGCATAAATTATCCTGGCCCTGACGCAGATGCAGGTGGGTAAACTGAGGCACANGAGGACGCGGACACACACAGAAGCCTCTTTTCTCGGTGCCTGCACTTATGCCTGGTGCAGCTCCTTCCCAGCCGTCCTGCCAACCTGCTGCCGCCCGCTGCCCGCGCTGCCCCGGAGGA
>VXBB01020855.1:29345-42089 GCA_013399915.1 Illadopsis cleaveri
GGAGTCCCTGTCTCCCTGTTGGGGGAGGGGGCGAGGGGTTCTGGCAGCTGGAGGGACCCCCCCTTCTCCCCACCTGCTTCCGGCCTTTTAAGCTCTGCCAGCAGCCGCTGCCAAGAGGCTGCCGGGCGCTCCCCGCGCATCCCTGAGCTGTGCCTGGCACGGCCCCGCTCCGGGGACCCCTCCGATGGCCGCACCCCACCCGCCCGCGGCGGGGGGGACGGATCCTGGACGCAGCCCCAGTCTGCAGCTCCGGGGGGAACGGACACGGCACCGCCACGTGCGAACCGTGGCCGTGGCCGGGGCTGCGAGTCCGTCTCTGTCCGGCGTGTCCGGAGCCCTTTGCTGGTGAGGATGGGGCTGGAGCGGGGCCAGGCTGTGCCGGCGGCTGCTGACTCATTCTGCAGCTGAGCATCCCTGGAAAGCCACCGCTCTGCTTCCCCCTCCTCCAGCTCGCTGCGGGCTGGCAGGGCACCTTGGGAGCCGGGATGAGCAACCATCACGTGGAGGGGACAAGGGGCCGGAGAAGAAAACCCCTCTCCGGAGATGAAAAGGGACACCCCCCGGCCATCCACTCGCAGCATTTCCTGCGCTGAGCCCTGGACCAGGTGCTGCAGCTCCAGATCCTGCAGGTCCCGTGCTCAAGGAGTCAGCTCTGAAAGCAGGGCCGAGCTCAGGGGAGAAAGAAAGATCAGTCCTGTCCCAAAATAGACTTCAGCTCCATTTTCCACCTGATTTCCCACAGAAATAGAGGTTAGCTGACCCTGCCACGTGCGTGCGTGCCTGCGTGTCTGTCTGATCCCGGCAACTCCTGAGCTCTGAGGTCTCTGGGACAACTGAGCCTCACAAGTTGCTACCATTATAACCATCCAACCTTTTTTGGCTGCCCTTCCCTAGTCCTGCTCCTAGCTTTCCCCTCATAATTTGTGGGTTGAAAGATTTTCCATTTGTGGAAAACAGGAAAAATATCCAATGCAAAAATCCAAACCCAAACCCCAGACTTGACATCTGAGAGTCCCTTGCCATCATGGGACTCTAGGACCTCAGGCCATCACCCATGGGCAGGATGAAACTGGGTTTAACCCTTTCCACATCCCATTCCCAGTGCCAGCACACAGGTCCAGTCAGGGATGGTCACAGGAGGAAAGCAGACACTCCAGCTTGCCCAATTCCTGTGGAGTTTTATCACTTGGATTTCCTCTCCGGGGCTGCTGTCTGCGCCACCGTGGCGCCTTGGGCATGGGAAGAAAAGGTGCCTGTGACAAAAGCCTTCCTTGCTTGACTGCCCAGGGGGTGGCACCAGCCCCCGTGCTGGAGCCTGGCCACGGCTGCCACGCAGGAGGGTTTTGTCCCTTGGTCCAGAACCATGGGGCTGAATTCAAAATATCCGTCCAGAGCACAGAAATCCCCTGGCTTGGCCCTGGCACCGCTGGCCAGGTCCTGGGCAATAAAACTTTGGCTGCTCCTGCTGAGCTCCTGCTGGGAAGGGGACATCTGTGGTCTGCACAGGATGGTTGATGTTCACAGGGTGTGGTGCCAAGGGCTTTAAGTCCACTGACTTTGTGTTAGGAGCTATGCATGCACAGTGCCTTTTGCTGTGGGCTATACACCCATGGTGTGTGGTGCCAGGGAATGTACATGGTGTGTGCTGCCAGGATTGTATGTCCGTGGTTCCAGGGAGTGTGCATCCATGGTGTGTGCTGCCAGGGGCTGTATGTTCATGGCATGTGCTGCCAGGGGCTCTGCAACCATGGTGTGTCGTGCCAGGGTTGTATGCACCCATGTTCACACATGTTCACCCCAGGGGCTGTACATCCATGGTAGTTGGTGCTGCAGTGTGCATGCACAGTGTTTAGTGCCCAGGGCTGTATTCATACCCTCTCCCTGCAGCAGTGGCCCCCTGGGCACCCTCTGGGAACACTGCTTGAAGAGGGACACAGGTGACCAGGACAGCCTCCTATCAGGCTGTCCCTGGCAGCTAGCAACTGGACATGGGGCTGCCTAAGCTGCTTCTGTGGCTGCTGAAATCAATACAGCTCAAAGAGCTCATAAATTACAGAGCTGCTCCGAGTCTCAGGGTGCTCTGTTCCCAGGCAATGGCAGGATGCATCCCTGGCATGGGAGGCTGAGGAGCCTCCAGTCCCACAAGGAGCCTCTGCAGAGGGGTGAGGGAGTATTGAAGCAGTGCATCTGGCAGGGACATTCCCCATATTCCCAGCATCCTCTCTGGACGGCTGCAAGAGCAGCCAGACTGCAAGGGCAGTTGGAGCCCCCCCATGACATGCCCGTCACCCCCCGTGTTGGTCCCTGGAGAGGGCTGAGGGCCGGTGATGGCAGTGCTGGCCACTGGGCTCTCCTTTCAGTGCTGGTCCCCAGCCCACCGGTGAGAGCCCTTTGTGCCAGGCAGCCTGAGAGAGGCCTGGGACATAATGGCTGCTTTGGTCAGCCTTGGTTTTCCCAGCCTGCGCGCAGGGAGCCTCCAGCGTGAGCTGAATGGCAAAGAAGCCATCCTGCTCCTTCCCTCCCCCTCTGCCCTGTGCTTTGTGTGCTCTGGGCTGTCCCCCCGGCTGCTCACTGACCTCAGCTCCCTCCACAAGCCACCCCTGGCAATGCACACGTGCATAAGCGCACGCACATGCGTGTGCACACCTGCACGTGTGCAGCAGCATGAGCACACGTGTGTGCCCCGCTTGCTCCCTCGCCTCCCTCACCACCTCTTTCCTGACCAAACACTCCCTGAGGTTTTCTGACCAAATCCTTCCTGAGGTTTCTCACGGTGGCATGGTGGGCACATGGCCCTGGTGCTGGCATCGCCTCCCTGCCCGCTGCAGCCAGCGCTTGGGCTGAGACCATCTGTGCACTCTGGGCCAGGCTGGACTGTGCTATCCCCAGGGGACCCAGCTCGCAGAGAAGGTCAGAGGGGCTGGATGGCACCCAGTGGCTCCCAGCCAATGGTCCTGGTTGCTCATGTTGTCTTCTTCCTCTTGTGAACTAGAGCATATTTCCTTCCCTCTCCTCTCCACTGTCCAAGGGTCCAGGTTACCCTGCAGCCATGCCAGAGCTGACCTTTCCCTCTGTGCCCCAATGCCATAGGCATCATCCCATCCCCCCCACACATGGGCCAGGGGATCTCCCCAGCCACTCCCCCTCATGCAGGGATGGGAGATTTTTGGTGCTTTTATAGATTCTAAGCACAGCTGGTGGTTTTTGCTCCCCCCTTGCAGGGCAGAGAATGGCCCCAGCCCTCCCGCTGCTGCTGCTGCTCTGGGTGTTTGTCCCCACAGTGGTCCTGGAGGTGTTTGGCCCCGGAGATGGCTCAGGTAACTTGGTATCATTGGCCACATTTGTGTAACTCCCTGCCCCGTTGGCACCCTGTAGTGGGGGTCTCAGGGGGCCCTCACACCAGTCCTGCTCACGGCTCCTCTCTTCTCCCACCCAGAGGACCTCAAGGCTCTGCAGGTCTCCATCCCACGCCACCCAGCACTCGACGCTGTGCTGGCAGGCGACATCACCATCCCCTGCCTCATCACCTACCTTGGCCCCCAGCCCACCGCTGGCACGGGTGGCCGCCGGGCGGTCCTGGGAACTCCCCGGGTCAAGTGGACCTTCATCTCTGAGGGCAGGGAGGTGGAGATCTTGGTAGCTCGGGGGGACAGGGTGAAGGTGAGCGAGGACTATCGGCTGCGTGCCTCCCTGCCCATCTTTCACCAGCGCTACACCAACGCCTCTCTCCTGCTCACCGAGCTGCGTCCCAACGACTCTGGGATCTACCGCTGTGATGTGCAGCATGGCATCGAGGACGGCCACGACATCCTTGATGTCAAAGTCAAAGGTACTTCAAGGTGGGGAGTGGTGGGATTTGGGGCAGGTTGAGGCCCTCTCCTGGGTCAGCAAGTGCTCCCCTGGGTGCATCTGCACCTACGTGGGTGGGGGCTGCTGTGAAGCCCCTTGCCCATGCCCCTGTCTGCCCCCAGGGGTGGTGTTTCACTACCGGGAGGGCTCCATGCGCTACGCCTACACCTTTGCCGAGGCGCAGGAAGCTTGTGCGCGGATCGGCGCCAGCATCGCCACCCCCGAGCAGCTCTACGCTGCCTACCTGGGGGGCTACGAGCAGTGTGACGCCGGCTGGATCGCTGACCAGACCGTCAGGTGGGCACCACAGCTGTCCAGGCATTGTGCCCATGGCCTCAGCCAGTCATTCCCCCATGAGTCACCAGCCCCCCCTATGCTTTCCTGCCTCAGGTACCCCATCCAGACACCCCGTGAGGCCTGTTACGGAGACATGAACGGCTTCCCTGGGGTGAGGAACTACGGAGTGGTAGACCCGGAGGACATGTACGATGTGTACTGCTACGCTGAGGACCTCCCAGGTGCCTGTGGTGTCACCAGCCACCTCTTGCCCTCCTCTGCTTTTGCTCCCACACTAACTTGCCCCTGTAACCTGTTGTAAACCCAAGTGAGAAAGCTGCCCTGAGCTGCAGGTGCTGTCTCTCAGGTGTGGGGACTTGCTGTGCTGCTTTCTAAAGCATTCCTGGTTCAAGTTGGTGGGGTGTGGGGCTCTCTCCCTTGCAGCAGGCAGTCCTCAGGCTGGGTTGTGCCCACAGTGATCTGCCCCAGACCAGCACTACTCTGTGTTAGGTGGTTTGGGGTTTAGTTGGTGCATGTGCCTTGCTTTGCCTGAGATGCAGAGCTGCAGATCCTGCCTGGCCGTGTGCATGGGGATGGCTGGTCCCTCCTTTGGGTTCTGATGGGGCTACCCACTGGTAGTGGCAGCTGCTGTGGGGTCGGTTGGGCGGTGCCAGGCAGGTGGCATGGATGAGGGACATGTCCCTTGTGTGCAGGGGATGATGTGCTGGGACAGGGAGACAGGTGCAGTTGTGGGGCCTGATAGGTGCTGTACCTTGGGGCAGTGGTCCTCAGCCCTCCTCAGCATGTAGCCTCACCACAGTGTTCGCTGGGCTTGCAGGTCTCCTTAGAAATACTCAACACATGAATTGCTCAGTGCAGGGCATGGACCTGCTCCTCTGCAGTCCTGTTCATGGGTGCTTCAAAGTCGCAAGTCTGTTTGCAAGGGCAGGAATCAATCCCAGATGGAGTAAGAGCTCCAGCCATGCCTGTGCTGTGGCCGTCTGTGCACGTGCAGGGAGGCAGGGAAGCAGGCAGGGATGCAGGCAGGAAGGCAGGGAAGCACTTAGGAAGGCAGGCCTCCTCCAGTCCTTGGTGTGCCTCCACACACTGGAGTGTCCATCTCCATGCCAGCTCCTGGGGTCATGCAGAGAGTGGCGGAGGTGAGGGGGCTCCCGAAGCCCATGCCCCACTCCCCAGCTCTGACACCCGTCTCCTTCCTCTCTTCGCAGGGGAGATCTTTTTGGAGACGGCCCCAGACAGGTTCACGCTGGAGGAGGCGGCGCAGCACTGCCAGGCGCTGGGCGCGGAGCTGGCGAGCCCAGGGCAGCTCTACGCAGCCTGGAACGCGGGGCTGGACGCCTGCAGCCCCGGCTGGCTGGCTGACGGCAGCGTCCGTTATCCCATCGTCACCCCCCGGGAGCGCTGCGGTGGGGCTCTGCCGGGCGTCAAAACCATCTTCCTCTTCCGAAACCAGACGGGATTCCCCGATGCCCAGAGCAGATACGATGCCTACTGCTTCCGAGGTAAAGAGGGGCAGCCCTGGCCTGCAGATGCTCCCAAGCAGGGACCAGTGGGAGGCCTTGGGAAGCCTCCGGGCAGAGGTGCATGTCCCCAGCGTGTGTGCTGGGTGCAGCAGACCTGGGGTGTGCTGCAGGGCCGGATTTGTGTTGGGATCACTGTGTGTTCTCTGTGCGGGTGCTGCGCTGTCGGGGCAGAGCAGAAATGTTTGGTTCTGTCTGGGGCAGGGCAGGGATGTTTGGTACCGTCTGAGCCTGCTGTGCTAGGATAGGAATGCCTTGCATGCCGATAGACCCTGACAGGGGAGGCATAACCTGCATGGTCCTGACACTGCACGCTGACACCTCTCAATAGAGCCGGGATGCTCTGCATGGTCCCAACAGTGCATGCTGTGGCAGAGTAGGGACGCCCCGCATGTCCTCAGTACTTTGTGCCACTTTATTGTGACAGAACAGGGACATCTGCATGGCACCATCGGTCTGCGTGAGCTCCGTGGGCACGGCTCCAGGAGGGTTCATCCCCATGGGATGCTGGCCTGGGGAGCACTCCTGGGTCCCTGGGGCTGTGGGACACAGCCTGCCAGGCTGGTTTGGGGCGATACCTCCCGCGGTGGGCAGGAAGGAGACCTGTGGGCAGCGGCAAGACACTGCCTGTGAGCAATGAGGCAGGATGGAGGCTGGCAGGGATAGGGGGCAGAGAAGGAAGAAGAGCTGTTCCTCCACTCCTGCCTGATCCCACATCTCCGTGTATCCGCTCAGGGCCATGGGGGCTCACAGTATGGGGATGCTGTGCATCTCTGTGGCTCAGTTTTGCCAGCTCTCAGCAGGGAAAGCCATGGGTTAGGCAGGATGGATCCGCTTCATGATTCCACAACCCCTGTAACCCACTAACTCCCCATGCATGTCTGCCCTCTCCGGGGTGGGTATGGGGATGTAGAGAAGGATCCCCACAGGGAGGGGAATACAGGGTTTGGGATCTGGCCCCACCATGTGCTGCTGAGCCCTGCAGCTCCTACTGGGGCTGTTGGCTCTGCCAGTTCTGCCAGAACCTGGGAGGGCCTGATCCTCCACCATGCTGACTCTGTTTAGAAGGGGAAGGGGGAGATCTGGATCCCCTCTGGGATGCCAAGACTCCAGGCCTGCTCTGGGGTGAGGTCATCTCTGACTGCTGTGAAGCCAGGACAGGGCAGTAATATCCCACTTTCTTTCTGCCCACAGAAGGGACAAACTCTTTCCCTGAGGCTGCAGGAAAATACCAAGCCCAAGAGCCCGAGGAGAATCTCCTCCAGGAGATTGTCACAGTGGCAGAAAAGCTGGAGGAGCTGCAGCTGCCCAGAGCGCAAGTGGAGATTGAGTCGCGAGGGGCTATTTACGCCGTCCCTTTCTTTGAGGACACTGATCTGGGAAAGCCAAGCCAGTCCCCTGAAGACGCACTGGGGCCAGGGGCCCGGCACCCCCCACTAGCTACCTCCGTGTCCTCAGGTCACCCCACCTCTGCCTCCCCTTTTCCCACAGCCCTGGCCATCCCCGAGGCAGGTGTCCCACTAAGCTGTGGTGCTAAGCTGGGGAGCCCATCCCCTGCGGAGGAGAATGGGGGGACAGGGACAGTGAGGCGCGGACTGTCCCACACTGGTAGGTCGAGCAGCTGCTGTGGTGGTGCCAGGGCTGGGACATAGAGAGCAGACACAGAATGGAGGTGCCAGGGTTGCAAGGAGTGGTCAGAGGCACATGGGGGTGCCTGGGTCACCCCAGCTGTCCCTGTCCCTCCTGTGGAGGCAGCACCCATGGCCGGGGCACCAATGTCTTGGTGTAGGGCTGTGCAGTGGCATGGGGACATCCATGTGTCCCTCGGCTAGAGTCCAGCATGCAGGGTCTGTGCTGGACCAGGGTTTAGGAGCACAAGGAACTGGAGAAGTGAGCTGGCAGCTGGAGGGACATGAGGCGAGGTGCAGCGGTGAGGGGCTGAGCATGGCCCCCACCACAGGAGAGCTGGGGCTGGGCTTGGCAGTGGCCGGGCCAGAACTCAGTCAGCCGTGCCGCTTCAGAGGGGACAGTGTCACACGGGCTCGGGGCCACTTCCATCTCCCCGCACACCTTTGTGCGAGCAAGACTGGCAGTACTGGCAGGCGACGCTGGTGCCCCCAGCCCCGTGGTCTGGCTGGCTCCCGGCGCCAGCCTCTCACTGCCTTTCTGCCTTGCCCTTTGCAGAGGAGGAACAGGAAGCAGCACAGGGCAGAGGCCCTGGCAGCACATCGGCGGAGAGCCCGGGCAGAGGGCAAGACCCCAGCCAGCCCATGGAGCCAGAGGGACCTACCGCTGCCCCAGCAGGTGACACGGAGACTCCTGAGGGCTTTCCTCGGCCGCCCAAGCCCGTCGCCCCCACACAGCGCCCCGACCGTCCGCAGGACGCCTTGGGGCGGCCGGCCCACCCTGCCAGCCCTGGGCCACCTGGGCACCGTATGACATCGCCAACCAGTGCCGCTTCTGCCACCTCGACAGAGAGCCGAGAACCTGGTGGGACCTCCCGCCGCGGGCACAAGTCCGGCGGGGCGAGCACCCCGCTTTCTGCCGCTGAAGACGCCGAACTGTCCGGAGACGTGGTCGAAAGCCCTCGGGCGTCCCCGCTGCCTTCTGCGCCCTCGCAGGAGGAGGGAGAGGAGCAGTCGGGAGCCGTGTGGCTCCCCTCGCCTGTGGTCCCGGGGGATGGGAGCACTGTCCCCGCAGTGACACCGTGGCACGCAGAGCTGCCCGGCAGCAGCAGCGCACCGGCCCTGGGAGGAGAGGAGGCTGCGCCGCGACCGCCGGGCACTGACCGCGGGATGCCTGCTGCAGCTTCCGAGGAAGAGGAGGAGGAGGAGGAAGAGCAGCCTGCTCCCTCCATTGCAACCGTGGAGGGTTTCCTTGCAGCCGTTCCTGGAGAAGCAGGTGGGACCCGCAGGGATGGCTTCACCTCTCCCCGTACTGACACCTCTGGGGTGGTCCTGGCGGGGACACCATTGGGGGACCCAGCCCCCAGCACGGCTGTGCCCCTGCCTGCCCTGCCCACCGAGCGGGCCAGCGTCGGGGCGGGCGCCTGCTCGGCCCGGGGTCCCTGCCGTGCCACCCTTGCCCTCGGGGCAGCCCTCCTGGCTGCTCTCTGGCACTAGAGATAGCCAACACCTTTCCTTCACGCTGTGCTTCCCTCTGTCTGTCTCTATCCATGTCTCCTCTCTCTCTCTCTCTCTCTCTCTCCTCCTCAGCTGGGTAAGGGAAGGTTACAGGTCTGGAGAAGCACATATTTGTCAAACAAATTGGTCTGATCTCTGCATGCACTTAAATCTCTTCTACTTCTGTGAAGTGTTTTAATGACTGTTTCCATGAAAAAGTCCAATAAGCAAAAGGCAGCCCCAGTCCCTGCTCTGACTAACCGTGGTACTAATAAAGGGAATTAAAAGCTTTGTAGAACAAGCATCTCGGCGAGCTCTTCCCTTCGTCCTTGCGCCTGCTGCCCATGCGCCTCTCCCACTGACGAACTAATCCCCCGATCCTGCCCCTAAGAGTCCCTGGGAATGGGGTGGATGGGACACCTGTGAGGTCTGGGAGGGGTATGGCTGCTTTGTACCTTCCATGTGGCCCCCCTGGGACTGACCCTGCACTGCCCCATGATGAGGGATGAGGGCTGGATGCTGCATGGCATGAGCAGGGGGAGACATGAGAGACACTGATGAGTCATGGGGTGCAGAATCCCACCAAGACCACCCTGCCTTTTGCAGCTCTCAGTGGCCAAGCACCCTGAAATCACTGCAGTCCCCTGTGAACCACATCCCCCATCCCCCTGAGCCCCAGTCCCCCCACATGGGGGCTGAGATGGGTGAGCAGAGGGAACACGACCTGCTGTGGGTGGATGTCATCCACCAGCCCCAAGATCATGATCCCAGCTCTGATGCCCGTCCTGCAGCCAACCCCCTGCTACCTCTGCCCTATCCCACTCCCTGCAAGGGAATCTGCAGCAGAGAGGACCATGTGGGGTCCCTGTCCCCCTGGTCTGGCAGTGCCTTGTCCAGTCCCATGGCACGAAGGAGGCTTTGTGGAGGGTGGCCAGACCCCGAGGGATGGCTGCCTTTGCTTTGGCAGGAGAGATGCTCAGGAAGAGCCAGCCATGTGACATTAGGGCCTTCAATCTCCCATCCTGTTCCATGCCTCGGTCTGCTGGGGATGAGCTGTACATCCCAAGTGAGCTGCCGGCACCTCGTGGGGAAGTGACAGTCCCTGGGGATGGGTAAGGGTGGCAGCATCACCCTTGTCACGTCTCCACTGAGCTGAGGACCATAAAATGGGGCATTATTAGGCTGGAGTCGGTCAAGGACTTTGAGTCTCCACTCGGCCAGCACTGGCAGCAGCCCTTCATCACGCTCTCGAGCTGGGCTGGGAGAACACAATGTGCTTTGGGTGCATTAATGACCGTCACAGGCTCATGGGGAAGGTGCCGGCTGAGTTATCAACCTTGGCCAGGCTGGAGGTGACACCAGAGGGACAGGCGTGCAGTCACCTTGCTGCCAGGCCGAGGACACGTGGCCGGGATGTGCCAAAAAGTTTATCGTCTGTGTGCTCCCCTCCCAAAACACAATTGTTGCATCACTCCAGAGAAAAGCAGGAGCTGGCCCTGGGCAGAGGAGGTGGGCCAGAGGCTGGCATGGCAATGAGCCCAGTGATGGGGAGATAAGAGCATCCAGCTCTCATCTCTGTGCTCTAGGGGGAGGCCAAAACCCCAGGTCTGGCCAGCTCTGGGCCGGGGTTGCTGAGCTGTTCACATCAGTGGTGGAAGGGCAGTGTGGGATGGCTCCTGGCACATCATGGTGCACCCGAGATCTTCACTTGCTCTAGAGATGGTGGCCTCAGGAGCCAGCTCAGAGACCTGGTTGCTGTGGGACACTGCAGGGATGAGGCTCTGGCACTGCTGGGCACTGCGGAGGTCCCCGAGCTCTGCGGTGAGGACAGCTGCGTGTGCCTTGCAGGTGGCTGTGTCCCCAACCCCTGCCTGAATGGAGGGACCTGTGTGGAGGAAGGTGCCCACCTCACCTGCTTGTGCCTGCCTGGCTATGGAGGCAGCAGCTGTGAAAGACGTGAGTCCCCTGGGTCCCAGCATGGCTGCACTGGATCGTCCCTACCCAGCTCCTGGCGCTGTCTCAGCTGCTGAACCAGCGGCCCAGGAGACAGAAATGAGGGGAAGTCAGGAGTTTGGGGTGAGTTGGGCTCCATCACCCTGACCCTCTCCTCTCTCCCCCCTTGCTCCCCAACATGGCTCAGCACTGCGGAGGTGCAGCCCAGGCTGGGACAGCTTCCAGGGCGCCTGCTACAAGCACTTCTCCACTCGGAGGAGCTGGGAGGATGCGGAGACCCAGTGCAGGCACTATGGGGGGCACCTGGCCACCATCCTGACCCCCGAAGAGCAGAACTTCATCAATGGTATGTGACAATGCTGCATCCCTCCACCTCTGCCCAGGGACCTTCAGTGCTGGGCTGCAAGTTTTAAGCAAGTAGCCAAGAGCTAAGGTAGAGCCCAGCCCTGCAGCACCGGTGGATGGGTGAATGGACACATGGACAGTCGTGCGGGAAGATGGATGGGTACATGGAGAAACACAGCAGCAGACAGGTTCAGCTCACAACAAGAAAGACATTGAGGGGCTGGAATGTGTCCAGAGAAGGGAACAGAGCTGGAGAAAGGGGCTGGAGCACCAGGAGCACCTGGGAGAGCTGGGGGAGGGGCTCAGCCTGAAGAAAGGGAGGCTCAGGGGAGATCTCCTCACTCTCTACAATTCCCTAACAGGATGGTGGAGTCACTTGGGGGTCAGGCTCTGCTCCCAGGGAAAAAAGGACAGGACCAGAAGAAGTGACCTCAAGTTGCACTAGGGGAGGTTTAGGTTGGATATTGGGAAATTCCTTCACGGAGATGGTGGCCAGGCACTGGGACAGGTTGCCCAAGGGAGTCCCCATTGCTGAAGGGATTTAAGAGACTTGTGGATGTGGCATTTGGGGACAGTTCTGCTCTTGGCTGTGGGGAAATGGTTGAACTTGATGATCTTACAGCTCTTTTCCAACAAAATTCCCTGATGTAGCAATGGGTGGACAGACCAGCAGAGGGTTGGATGTGTGCAAGTAAATTTGAAGGCGAAGCCATAACATGCCGAAATCAGCCTTGGAGGGATGGGGGGAAGGCAGAGGAAGGCGGAGCAGGGGTCAAGTGCTGTGGGAATGGGACAGAGAGCAAAGAGGTTTAAAGGGACATGAGGCTGAAGGAGGAAGGGTTAGGGAGAGACCTCATAGGAAGCTGCAGAGACATGAAGGGACAGGCAGGGAGCTACAGGGCCTGACAGGGACTGGCTGGACCAGAAATGGGACTGGTAGAGCCAGATTGGGACTGATGCAGACAGGTGGGGACCTGCAGGGACAGGTGGGGACTGGTAAGGACCTACAGAAACAGGTGTGGACAAGCAGAGCCAGGTGGGGACACGCAGGGACTGGCGAGGACACTTGGAGACTGGTAGAACCAGGTGGGGACCAGCAGGGACAGATGGGGACCGACGGGGAGACGCTGGGACCTGCAGGGACAGGAGAGAACCCGCAGGGGCAGGCAGGGACTGGTAGGGCCAGGTGGGGACCAGGGGGGACAGGCGGGGACCTGCAGGGACAGGAGAGAACCCGCAGGGGCAGGCAGGGACTGGTAGGGCCAGGTGGGGACCAGGGGGGACAGGCGGGGACCTGCAGGGACAGGTGGAGACTGGCAGAGCCAGGTGGGGCAAGGTGGGGACCTGCGGGGACAGGCGGGTCCCGGGGCTCTGCCGCCCTCTCCCGGCCGGCCCTGTCCCTGCTCCCCGGGGGTGAGGTATAAAGGGGTCCCCCGATGTCCCTTTTGGGGGTCCCCTTGTCCCCAAACCACCCAACACCTTCTCGCTGCAGGGCGAGGGACACCTCCACCTCTCACTCACCCCCAGGTCCTAAATCTCCCTGAACGCAGCCTCCAGCACCCGTTCAGCCCTCTCCAGACAGGTGGCACCTGGATGTGTGCCTGTCTCCAACACACCCCATGTCCCCCAGACCAGTACAGGGAATACCAGTGGATCGG
>VXBB01020855.1:42127-69035 GCA_013399915.1 Illadopsis cleaveri
GGACCATCGAGGGGGATTTCCAGTGGTCTGACGGGAGTGCTTTGGTAAGTGGGGCTGCCAACGCTTGTGTGCCCTCGCAGGGGGAGACCACCCTGCCCGGCACCTCATTATCCGTCACCAGCCCCGGGGTCCAGCCCCGGGGCCGGGCTTTGAAGCTCCCAAACAAGAGCCACTTGCCTCACCTGGGCTGAACATCTTCAGGGGAGCCAGACCCTGAGATCTGGGGTCCCGAGGCCATGCCAAGGGGCATGGAGGTGGGACCTCATTCCTGACAGGAATGTCACAGCCAGGAGGCTGCAGATGGGTGCGTGCTGGTGCAGGGCCACCCCCACACGTAAGGGGTGTGCTGGGATGCCCCGTGCACCCCGTCCCGCCTGTCCCCCCAGCTCTATGAGAACTGGCACCCCGGGCAGCCTGACAGCTACTTCCTCTCCGGGGAAAACTGCGTGGTCGTCGTGTGGCACGATGGGGGCCAGTGGAGCGACGTGCCCTGCAACTACCACCTCTCCTACACCTGCAAAATGGGGCTGGGTAAGCCGTGCCGCCCTGCCCCCCGCCTCCCCAGGCTGAGGGGCTGGGGCTGCACCCCCCCCCACCCCCAAGAGGAAATTCCCCACCACCTCCACAGCCGGGAAACAAGTCCTGCGGGCGGGACCCTCATCCTGTTTGGATGGGTGACGGGGTTAGGGTTACGGGGTTTGCTCCGGGCTGGGGGGGCCTTCCACGGCTGGCTGCAATGAGCCGATCCCCCTTGCAGTGCAGTGCGGGCCGCCCCCCGCCCTCAGCAACGCCCGCGCCTTTGGCAAACCAAAGCAGCGCTACGAGATCGGCTCCATCGCGCGGTACCAGTGCCGGCACGGCTTCGCCCCGCGCCGCTCGCCTGTCATCCGCTGCCGGGAGGACGGCACATGGGAGCTGCCCCAGCTGGCCTGTCGCCCTGGTGAGTGACGGGCTCCCCCCGAACCCCCTAGAACCTGTTCATGGCACTTTCCCTTCACCTGGGACTTCTTGTGTCCCCCCAGGCCTGGCTCAGCCCACCAACAACTGAGTGAGTCCCTGGGGTAGCAGCCACCACATCCCCAAGCCCTGGGGCCGGTGTGGATGGGGATGGCACTGGGACCCCGGCACAGACCTCGACGTGGCATGAAACCTCACTGTTGGGTGTCTGCCCCCTTGCTTGTTTTATATCTGTACAAAGAAATCCTAATAATTAAAGACCCCCTTGAAAGGAACCGACAGTGACCCAAAATGTAGCACAACAGGAGTTTTGTTCCCAGAGTCACAACAGAGTTGAAATCAAGGGGGACACCATGGGCAGGGGATGGCAGTGACATACCAGCATCACCTCCAGCCATTTTCTCCCACCTCTACCCCAAGGGTCCTTGTCCTGTGACACCCTGGTGGGGATTGACATGGGGACATACAAGCTCTGCTGCACCCATCCTGAGCTGTGGGGGGAGGCGGTTCTGCACTTCCCTGGAAAGGCAGAAACTGCTGCTGCAGGCTTGGAGTGGGTGCGTGTTGCCCAAGCCCCCTCTCTGTGCTTCTGTGGGTATTAAAACCAGTACACAGGTGGCACAGGGTGGTGACCTGGTTATTTAGGGAGGTATGGCACAGGGGTGGGACTGGCAGGGCTGTACAGCCCCAAAGCGTGGAGTGTGGCAACAGTGGAGAGCCTGGGCACAGAGATGACCCCAGGAGCCACAGAAACAGGGAGACACAACCCAAAGTGCCCCCACATCCCAGCAGCGCTGGGTACTGGTCAGGGCTTGGCATGGGACACTGCTCCCAGCCAACACATGGGACTGGGAGAGCACATCACCAGTGCCAGGGCATCTCCCCATGTTATTCCCCCTGCACTGTGCCAGATCCACAGCTTTTTGTAGTTCTCCTGGACTGTGTTGAACAGCAATGCCCATAAAACCCTGAAGTGAAGTGGCTGGAACACAGATAACCCCCGGACATGGCGCTGGGGATGGAAAGTCCCTGTCAAATTCCCCTAATGGAGTGGCCAGACAGTCCCAGGGAAAGGAGCCAGGCAAGCATGTGCCTTTGCCATACAGTTTGTTGTTGCTTTATTAATTGAGAAGGCAGCACGCCATTAGTCACACTCGTTAATGCCCAGCCCGTGTCCTCTGCACTTGCACCATCCAGAGTCATCAGCCAGAGTCCTCATGGCTGTGGAGAGCGAGGATGGGGCGAGGGATTCACCAGGGTTGGGGAATGGGCAGCCTGTGCTGTCTGCTGGGGGGCTGGATTAGACCCCCCTTTCTGGTCCAGCAGTGGGTCTGGCTTCTCCAGTATGTCCCAAACACCCCACAAGCCTCACAGCAGGCTGGGACATGGGCACCTGCTCCATCAGGGGACACACCAAGAACCCACATCCAGCTCTATCACTTTACCAGAGGATGTCTGAACCGCCCAAAATCGCTGAGAGATCACCCCTCCTACCCCGCCTCAAGCTCTCTGCCCAGGTGATGAGGACTGGTGTCCCACCGCTGTCCCCTCTGCTCAGCCCACTTCTCCTCCCAGTGTCCTTACTTCCCCACGAAGCAGTAGGTGCCGTAGGTCCTCATCTCCTTGCTGGGGAAGCCGAAGCTGCGGACGCCGGGGTCAGGCAGCCCGCCGCAGCGCTCACGGGGGATGGTGATGGGGTAGCGGACACTGCCGTCCGCCAGCCACCCCCCGTCACAGCGATCCAGCTGCGAAAACCTCCAGGCGGAGTAGAGCTGTCCCACTTTGGCAATGGCAGCCCCGTGGTTGCGACACGCCTGCCCGGCCTCCTTGAAGTTCAGGTGGCCCCGGATGAAGTAGACCTGGCCTGGGGATGGAGGGAGGAGAATGCAGGTGAGCACTCTTCCTGCAAACAACCCCAGCCCTGTTGCAAATCTGTGTGGGCAGCAGGGCTTGGTGACATTGTGGAAAGGACAGGGGATCACAGCACCACCTTGAAGAGCAGAGGTAAAGCAGAAAGCATCGAATCGGTCCTTCTGCTTGTCCCTGGCACCATAGGTCCGGACACCAGGCAGGAGGAGGCGGCCACCACACGGCTCCCGTGAGTTGATGATGGGGTAGTGGACGGTCCCGTCAAGGATCCAGCCAGCATTGCACCAGTCCAGACCCTCCGTCCAGGCTGCGGGGTGAGAGGTGGCTCAGCACCAGCACTTCCCTCCTCCCCGTACCCAGACAGGTGTGATTTTGGGCTGAAGAGGAGTTTTTTTCAATGCTTCACCTTTGTACAGCTGTTGGTAGGTGGCAAGGCGGGAGTCCTGCTGCTCGCAGGCTCGCTTGGCTTCGTGGTAGTTGAATTTGTAGCGTCCATTGCTGGGCTGGTAAGGGAAGACAACACCTGGAGGGACAGGGACAGGGTGAGGGCAATGCTTTCCTCAAGGAAGCTTTGACTTAACATCCCTGGGGATTCAGGGATGAATTTAAGGCTGGGAAAAAGGCAGTGCAATGGGGGACATGGGTGGAGGCAGAGAGGCACACACCTCCATTCCAGCCGAGGGTCCCCCTCCTGCCACATCCCCCAGGGGTGTAGCCCAGCCTCACCCTCAAGGTGCAGTGTGAGTGAGATGCTCTCATCCTCCAGCCCGTTGACGAGTTGGCAGCGGTACCGCCCCTCATCCTCCAGTGCCACATCGGTGATGGTCAGCGAGGCGTCGTAGCGGTGGCTGTGCCGCAGGCGCACCCGCGGGCTCAGCGGCCCGTAGTTCTTGTGGTACAGCCCGTTGGTGATGATGATGATGTTCTCCCGGTAGTTGGCTGGCTCCACTTTGCTCCACTTCACACGGTAGTTGTGGGGCAGGGTGCGCAGGACGCAGGGCAGGGTGGCCGTGGCACCACGTTGCGTGTGCACCGTGGGGTGGAGGGGCTCCAGCAGGTACTGCAGGCGCAGTGGGGCTGCAGCCCCCCGGGCAGCCTCAGCACTGACTGGCCACCATCCCTCCGACACCTCCCTGAGCACCCCTCAACCCTCACCAGCATCTGATGGTTTCTATCATCCATCCTGGCTCCTCTTAATCTCTCCTGCACCTTTGGGAGGCACAGCTCAGCCCCTGCCCTGGCTGGACCTGCTCAGCATCACCTTCCCTCTCCAGCACCACTCCAAACAACAGCGCCCAGTCGTCCCTGCAGGCCCTGCTCTCTACACAGGCTCCACATCCTGCCCCCCAGGCCCTGATCCTTACCCAGGCTCCCTGTCCTCCTGCCAGGCCCTGCTTCCTACCTGGGGTCCCTGTCGGCCGCTGGAAGATGCTGGACACTGGGGGTGCTGCCACGAGCCAGAGGCAGCCGAGCAGTAGCAGCCTGTGCATCCCTAGAGCCGGGGGCAGGACGGTGCCTGGGAGAAGTGCAAGGGTCAGGGACATGCAGTGGGACACACCCCGGCTTTGGTGGGGCCTGTAGGATGTGGCTCTGCTCTGCAGGGGCTCTCTGACATTTACTGTGCAGAGGGGACATCCCTTGCAGGACACCAACCCCACAGACCATGCCAACCCTCCTTCCTGGCACCCCCCCAGGCTCTTACCGTCCCCAGATATGTCCTTCGGGGAGCCGCCGTGCCCATCCAACGTCCCCAGCGCACGTGCTGCCCCAGCTCCTTCTGCTTCCCGTCTCCGTCATAAACACCCCATGGTGGGGCCGAGGGTTCTGGGGAGGCCGGACCTGCGCCACGAGGCTCCTGGGAAGAGGCGACACGGGGACACGGGAACACGGGAAGTGGTGAGCAGGTGCTCCCAGCCAGCCCCTTCCCTGTCACCGTCCTGGGGCAGGCAGTGTCCTGGCAGCCCCGTGGCCCTGCGGGCCCGTGATGCCTGCTCCCATGGTGCTGACCGTGCCCTCGCTCCCTGCCCTGTCACCGTCTCTTCCCGCTTTCTTCTCTCTTTTTTTTTTTTTTCCCCTCCAACACCTCCCCGAGGAGCGCACAGGGAGGAGGAAGCACAATTTCCCATTGTGAGTGTCTTTCTCTTTATTGTTCTGCTCGGCAAAACACAGTGTGCCTGGCTAACAAACATCCCTTTATCTACGGGCCACAGCTTTGGGAATTCAGGGAAAACGACAGTTCTGCATCGGGCTCCAGCAGCCTCTTGGGCTGGCAAAGCCCCCCCTCAACATTGGCCGCCCGTGCTGGGATGGTGCTCTCTGATCCCACAGACAGCAGGGCAATGGTTAGTTTTATTCCCCTTTCCCTGTTCCTGAGGAAGGGATGATGTTCTCATTCCTTGAGGCTCTGGAGGGTTGTGCAAGGCGGGGTGCCCCACCACTCAAGTCCCACTGGATTTATCCTACCCTCCAAAAAGGCATCAGAGAGGCTTCCCCATCAGCACCTCGGGCCAGGACAATGCGGGGAGCAAAACACAGGCACACAATGGGGCTGTGTTCTGGGCTCTTGCAACTTCTCCCTCCCCCAGGGTCCATCTCTAAGGGTGGAGGCAGCTCGTCTTAAAGGAAGCACAAGACAAGCAGCAACTATCCCCAGCACCATCCTGCCCTCACCATGGCACATACAGCACAACAAACAGCCCCTGCTGGGGAGAAAGGCATCAGGGTGCATGTTAAGTCCCCAGGCCCTCGTCCCCCACCTGCTCCCCACTGTTTCCAGCCTCTTTTTAAGGAGGGGTATCAATTTTGATGCCAGCAGGCTGAACTGGAAGCCTTCTTCCAGCTCAGAACGGTCAGAGCTTTGGCTCATTGTAATGAGCAATGGGTGCCCGTGGCTTTGCTCTCCCTAGGCTGAGGGAGGCTAAACTGGAGCAGCAGCACTGCAAGCTCCTCCCTCACAGCTCCCCACGGTTATCGGGTGGGTCCATGGCTCTTCAGAGAGTCTGTCATCTCCCTCCCTCACACTTCCTGTGCCCACGGCTGCAGAAGCAGATCCTGTTCTCCCCCAGCACGAGCTCTGGGCTTCTTGGCTGGAGGATGCTGATTCCCAGCTCTGCAGTACCACAAATGAGCTGAGTGTTTCTCACATTTTTCCCAAGTGAAGGCACCAGCTACAGTCCCTGGCCCTCACAAAACCACAGCCCAAAGCAGAACACTTACAGGGGCTCCCATAAGTGACTCATCCCCCTTCCCCATACCATTGGGATCAGGGCATGACCCCAGCCCACCACTGCTTATCTGAGTTCAGAGTTTGGCCCAGTACTGTGGAAAGGAGTCACCCAAGTCACTTCCCAAACACACACTGTGTTACTTCTCTGCTCCTTGTCTCTTCTTCTCCCTTTTTGGGATCTGCACCCACTCTTGGTGCAATACAAACACCTCTGCAGAAGCAGAGGAAGCCAAAGAAAAGCCAAGGAATCCCTTGTGCTCAGCTCCCCCAGCTCCTGGTGTGGGCTCTATCAGGAGCCTCTGACTCTGCTCCTTGCTCTTGTTTTTCAAGGCTCAGATTCTCCTTCTCTCCTCACAGGGTCACAAGAAATCTCATCCCCAAAGCTCCTAAACACTTGTTTTTCCTTCAGGGAATTTGAGCCTAGCTTTGTGGGACTTTGCTGAGCCAGCACCTCCACAGCGGGCCAGTCCCACCACACTTGTGCATTACCCTCCACCTCCTCTGCCTGACCCAGTTCCCAAAACCACCGTGTTTCTACAATGCAGAGGCTGAAACCTCATGCATCATCCCCTACAGCTCCTGGCCCACCCCAAATACTCCCTCCACCCCTCTTGCACCCAGCAGAGTGGGACACTGATCCCACACAGCCCACACACTTCCCAGCACAATGGCTGGAGCCACCTGATGTGGCAATGCCAGGTGTGGAGGCGTGCCAGGGCATCCAGTCCCAAGTTTCCGTGTTGGCAGCGCTGTCCCACTCCCGGCAGTCCCTTCGAGGAGACGAGGGCAGGACCTGGCAGCCACTCTGGCAGGCGGAGTTTGCAGTCCCAGCGTGGCTCTCCTCATGCACCCCGTTTGCAGGGGTTCACCTGCCCTGGCTGCCCCCTGACATGCCTGAGCACACAGCTGCCTCGAAGCTCCGGCTCTCCGGGTTGTGCTTCCTCCTCCAAGTCCTCAACATCCTCCTCTTCGCCGTGTTTGTCCGGTACAGCCCCGAGAGCAGCCCTGGCCAGTGCCCCCCGCAGCTGAACTGCAGCCAGAGAAACCAGGACTCGGGTTTCCAGCAGCCCCGTGAGTACCCCCACACCCATGGGTGCAAAAGGGCTGTTCTGCTGAGGGGATGGCATGGGGTGTCACAGTTCAAGCTGCAGACCTGTCACAGACTCCAGAGTTAAACACAGAGGGAAGATCAAGTGGTAGGGTTGGGGTACTGGTGCATCCCAGAGGGGGTAAAGCAGACTAGTTGCAAGGATTTCTGAAAGGCTTGGACAGAGCCAGCCCCAAAAGAGGGATATTTGGGTCTAGGACACATGTTACAGCAGTGGAGCTCAGAGGCAATCACTGAGTGCAGTTAAAAACATGGGATCATTGTCCCATGCCATGGTAGGGAGCACAGCAGCTGCTCCTGGCATTTTAGGGTCTGCAAAGCTTCCCACTGACAGGCTGGGTTTTGCAGTGCCAGGGGATTTACACCAAGCCTCTCCCACAGAGGATTTGGCTCCCTGGATGCTACCACAGGGTCCAGCGGGGGGCTGGGGGTCAGGAGCATCCTACTGCATGCTGGGCATCACTGCAGAACTCCTGCCGGGATAAGGGGCCGCCCCTCGCTTTTCTGAGCCAAAGGCAAGGTCATCAATGGGAGAGGAGCTTCAGAGTGCCCTGGGCGAGAGAGGGGAGGGAGTGGAGCCTCTGGGCAGGGAGCTGACAGCTGGCAGCTGGCAGGTTCTCCCGGTTTCACCTGCCCACGTAACCCCACCCAGGCAGTGACTCATGGAGGAGGCGGGGCCACAGCTGTCACTGAAGGGATGCAAAGGCCGTTTAGCCCAAGCAAGAATCAAACGCCCCCATCCTCTGGTTTGCCACCAAATGGTACCAGACTAATCCCAATTCTCTGTTCATCCTTCCTCTTTCCTCATCCTGTGAACTGGGACGTGATGCTTTCAGGGGCAGCAGTGAGATCCCAGGGGTGCTGACATCTCGGTCCCACCTTCATGCTGGTCTAGTGGGTGCAGACAGCTCTTGGCCACCCCAGGAGGTTTCTGGGCTGTAGAGGGAACCATGTGAGTGTCCTGAGATACCTGGACAGGGAAATTGCAGATGGAGTGGCCAGGAGCTGCTGCAAAGGGTCACATCAGGCAGGGATGGCTTTACCTGTCACTGGCACTCCCCACTACAGATCTCCAGGGAAGATCATCCACCGTGGTTCCAGACACATATCAAGTGGAGTGAGTCTTCAGCTCCCCAAAGCCTGTTAGAGTAGGGGGTGTCTTGGTCCTGTCTTAGTCCCCTCGGGGGCCAGCAGGCAGGAGGGTGGCTGCCTGTCCTCAGCACCTCCAGACTCATCCTTGTACCTCTCCTCCACCAGGTTTCCAGGATGTCCACATCCAAGTGCTCCTCAGCTTCGGTCTCCTGGTGGCATTTCTCAGCCGCTATGGGCCAGGCAGTGCAGCCATCAGCATCCTCATCATAGCCTTTGCCATTCAGTGGGCTGTTCTGATCCAGGGTTTTTTTTACTTCTTCCTCAATGGCAAAATTTACATGGAAGCTCAGAGGTAAGGCAGGAGGGAGCTGCTGCTGCCCAGACAGCTCATCCCAGCCCAGCCCTGGCACACTGGCTCCCCCCTCTGTAAAACTCATGGCTCTGCTTTGGAGGAGGATTTTCAGGGACCAGGCCGCTGGGTTGTTTGAGTAACCGCCCTAGCAAGGGCTATGTAAATACTGCCATGGCTGCAGCCAGGCATTTAGTGGGGGCACTCTAGCCCCCACCTACCTCAAGCCCAGCCATCCCTTTGTCACCAGCATCACAAGGCTCTGCCTGTTCAGCTTGCAGGAACAGTGGGATGCAGGGCCTGGGCTGCAGGCTCAGCTCCTGTCCCCGCCCCGCTCTCCCCAGCCCCTGTGCTCATCTCTGGCAGTGCCAGGTCCAGTCCCACACCTTTCCTCTCCTTCCCAGCATGGTCAGTGCTGACTTCTGCACCGCAGCTGTTTTGATCTCCATTGGAGCTGTTCTAGACAGGGTTAACCCTGTCCAGATGCTGCTGCTGGCCCTGCTGGAAGTCACCGTGTGCACTCTCAATGAATACATCCTGCTCAGTCTCATGGGGGTGAGTCACCGACTGGGGAGCCACCAGAAAGGGAGTGGCCCTGGGTTTAGGCTCCTCATGTCAAGTTCTGCCTCATCTGGAGGGACAAATCCCTTATCCCTACTTCCTGCACGGCACTTTTCCATACTCACCAGGTGAGCGACAGTGGACGCTCCTTGACCGTCCACACCTTTGGAGCTTATTTCGGCTTGATGGTTTCACGGATCTTGTACCAGCCCCACAAGGACAAGAGGAAGAGGGAAGAGCGGCAGAACATGGGGCACCAGAGGGATGTCTTTGCTGTGGTTGGTACGGAGTTTGAATCCTACAACATCCGAGTCACAGAGCTGGGAGCAGAAGGGCTGTCACCAATATGAGGATAGTGAGGCTGTGGCTTTGACCAGGAGATTCCTGCAAACCATCAAGGACAGATGTCCTCCACCTCCCCAGGGAGCTGTGGTGGGGCTGCACAGCCCTCTCCTAGAAATAGCTTTTCCTTGTGTCCTACCTGAACCTCCCTTGCTGCAAGCTGTGGCCACTTGCATCTCTTGGCACTTGCAAGAAGTTTCTGTCCCACAAGGGATCAACTCCAGCATCAAGACCTGTCTGTTCTATTCCTGGCAGGAACCATCTACCTGTGGATCTTCTGGCCCAGCTTCACCTCTGCTACCACTGTCCACAACAATGCCAAGAACTGGGCAGTGCTCAACACCTACTTCTCACTGGTGGCGAGTACAGTTGCCACCTTCATCCTCTCTCCTGTCCTCTATGAGGAGAGCACCCCACGGATGGTAGGTCCTCTCCTGAGACAAACCCAAGCTTCATGCCCTGCCCACATCCTGTCATACAGGAATAGTAAGCCTGAACATACCCAGGGCAAAAAGGGAGGTCTGTTAGGCTTTCTTAGGTTCATTAAGAACCTATTTGATCCCTGAGGAAGACAGCCCTCCCTCCCAGTCCCATGCTGATGCTGTCCATGCAGCCAGTTCCCCAGACCATGTCCTTCTCCATCAGGTTCAGATCCAGGATGCCACCCTCGCTGGAATGGCTGTGATGGGTATGGCTGGGGAGATGCTGATCACCCCCTTTGGGGCTCTCATCGCAGGGTTTCTGGTTGGCCTGATCTCCCCACTTGGCTTCAGATTCTTCATGGTGAGTCACCTTGGGACAGCCAAGGACACTGATCCCAGGTCAGGGGACCATCTGCTCCCAAACCTGCAAACACAGGGCTGCAGCACAGCCTCCCTGGGCAACTGACCCCCATCCCAATACCAGCTCTTCCCTATGCTCTCCCCAGCCTGTTCTACACTCCAGGCTGAAAATCCAGGACACGTGTGGGGTTCACAATATCCACGGGCTGCCTGGGATACTGGGGGCTTTGCTGGGGACACTGCTGACACTGATGGCCACTGCAGACACTTACGGTGACAGGTGAGAGGAGCCAGAATCAGAGATGCCAGTGACTTGATGCACCAAGCTGGGACCACCACAGCCCCTGAGATCGGGGCTGCTCCACTCACCCTGTTATAGCACCTCTTTGGAAGACATTACCCAGAGCCGTGAGCCTGTGACAACAAGTTCCCAAAAGCCTGTCCCCTCTCTGGCTTGCAGGCTGGAGCTTGTATTCCCACTGGTGGCCCAGGGCAGCCGGACAGTCACTGACCAAGCGCTCATCCAGCTCGGTGCCCTGCCCCTCACCCTGCTGCTTGCAACGCTTGGGGGCTGCCTCACAGGTGAGTTTTGCCTCCAGTGCAACGGGATGGAAGGTGTGAGGGGCAGGGGAATTGATGGATTTGGGAGGAAAGGACACGAGCAGCCCCAAAGCAAAGCATGCCCATCAGGCAGGCCGGGCAGAGCCCAGTGGTGCTCTGCACTGTGCAAACACAGTGAAGGTCGGGACTAGCCCCAGGGCCAGGGCTCCCCCCGGGGCCGGGTTTCCCGCGCGGGGCCGGGGCTATCCACGGGGCCTTACTCCCCTCGGGCTGGGGCTCCCGCGAGTCCGTGCTCCCCCCGGTCCGTGCTCCCCGCCGTGTCCGGGGCTCCCCTCGGGGCAGGGCTTCCTCCGGGTCCGTGCTCCTCCCGGGGTCAGGGCTCCCCGCCGGCGTCTGGGCTCCCCGCGGGTCCCGGCTCTTCGCCACCCGCCTGGCGCTGCCGCTAGATGTCAGGGGAAGCCCGGGCAGCGGCCGCCCCGCTCTCAGACGCCCTCGCCCGGCTTTCGGCGTCCTCAGGTGCCGTCCTGAAAACCAAGATGCTGAGGTGTTCCCCGGACGCGCAGTACAAGGAAAACACCGTCTTCTGGGAGGTAAAGCTGGGGAATTGTTGGTTAAAAGGGGTTTATGGGTCTCAGGCGGCAGCAGGGGTTGGATATTTCCCCCCAGCTGCTGGTACCCTCTCTCCTCTTGCAGCAGCATTTAGGGCAGGAGAGATGCAGTAAATGCCCCTGGTCATGGAATCACAGAATTCCTGATTCATTTTAGGTTGGAAAAACCCTCTAAAAGCACCAGGTCCAACCGTTCCACTGCTATCAAGGCCACCACTAAACCATGTCCCCAAGGGCCATATTCACAAGTTTGTAAAATCCCTCAGGGATGGGCGACTTTACTGCTCCCCTGGGCAGCCTGTGCCAGAGCTGGGCAACTCTTTCAGTGAATTTCCCCCAGTATTCCATCTAAACCTTCCTGGTGCAACTCGAGGCCATTTTCTCCTGCCCCCACCTAGCCCCGATCTGCCCTGAGTAGGGTCCATTTCTGCCCCTCTTCATGTCTCTGGTGTAGGTGGCCGAGGAAGGATGTGAACCCAGGGCAAGCGGAAAGGAGCTGGGCATCAGCACCTTGGTGTGATGACCCCAGTGAGGTTCTGCACCACCAATGGTCTGTCACTGCCAGTGCCAACTGGCTTCTGGCCGTCTGAACTTCCCAGCAGCCTGCTCTGGAGACAGCCATGCCTGTTCCCATGCGGGAGCCAGGTCCTGGTCCCAAAAGTTTTGGGAACAGCTGGGTGTCCACAGGCCTTTGCAGGGTGAAGAGGTGCTGCAATATCCCAGTGCTTGTTGTGGGAGCAACACGGCTCTTGCTCCCAGGGTCACGTTGGGGTGTCCAGGCTTGGCTCAGCCACTTCCCCTCTCAGCTCCTTACCTCAGTTTCCCCATCAGCTGCTCTCTGAAGGAAGGCAGTGGGGAGAGGAGGGATGACTGTGTTGGGCACAGGAGGCTGAACAGAAAGCAGCAAAGACTTTGTACAGGCACTTTTGCACACAGCAATAAAAATATATGGATTTTTTGTAGCTTCAGGATTTGTGCCTGAATTCTCATGGCACCTGCCCAGCTCTGCTGGCTGTTTCCTTCAGGTATCATCCAGGGAAGAAGGTAAAGCCCCCCAGTTTCCCCTGCACCCCAGACACTGATGTCTGTTTTTTGGGTTTAATGGGTTGTCCCATACACCCGAGGATGGTGCAGTCACTGGAGTGTGGGACAGCCCAAGCAGGCAGCACCCGGGGGCAGCAGCAGGGTGACACCAGGGTCCCCAGCACAGGGGTGACCCCTGCCTTCCACTGACCACTTATCACCTTGCACCAGGGGCTCCTCTCAACAAATAAATGCCCCCAGCGTGTGAGATCCCCACTCTCACAGCCCCGCTGTGAGATAGATGGTCCTCTGGCCATTGCAGCCCCAGGACCCCCAGCACCCAGAACCCTGACCCCAAATCCCCTCACAAGGAGGCTGTCACCCCACCCCGGGAGCAGATTGGAACACCTTGGGAATGTGGTAGCTTGAGTGAACTCACAGAAGGTCCTGCAACAGTTGGAGCAGGGGCACAGCCCCAGAGGACTCCTAGAGGGGCAATGGTGGATGTGCTAAGGGTCCCCAATGTGGGGGACACCTTGGGGTCCCATCTCCCATGGGGTGGGAGCCTGGGGTGGCTGCCAGACACTTTCACACTTCCTGTGCCAGACTCCAGCACTCACCATGTGGGATTCCTGCAGGCACAGGTGTCCCCAGCTGCCAGCACCATCCCTGAGGAGGGGACCACAGCCCCACCCCATGCAGAGGGGACAGGGAGTGCAGGGCCAACACAGCGAATTTTGGGGCAAATGCTTTGCTACCCCACCCAAAGCAGCCACAGGCGGGACCCTCTTGTTCTGATATCTGCTGCTGTTGAAGCACACAGGTTGCCTTTAACTGAACAAAAAAAAGCAAAAAAGTCAATGAAACACCTTTATTTGCAGGTGATCTTAAAATCACTTTAAAACACACCAGTAAGTCATAACTTCTTGCTTTTATATAAGTCAAACTATCAGTTTAACTTTTCGCACTTTTGTTGTCCATTACAGAAAACTGGTAAAATCAACACATTAAATGCTTTGGTGTCACTGAAATTCCGTGACAAAACACAGGGAAATGGGTCACCCGTCTCTGTTTCTGCTGCCACTGCGGGCGCCGGGGAAGGTTTCTGCGGGGACCGCAGCCCCCTCCTCGCTCAGGCGGCAGGGGAGGACACATGTCCATGTGACATGCTAGAGAGAGAAGCGGGATGCAAGAGGGAGAAGGGGCACCAGGGCTGGTGCCCCAGCAAGGAGGTGCTGGGCTTCAGTCGTCGCCCCTAGCCTGAGGTGCAGGGCTCACCCCAGGCCCGCGCCACCCCCTCCCACCTCACCTCCTTCCCAGCCCTGTCCTCCCCGTTCCCAGGCAGCTCCCTTCTCCTTTCTTATTTCCTCGCAGTACATTTCAAAAGCAACCCACTGCGACGGGAAGAAAAGCCCCTCCAGTGAGATCATTGCGAGACCCCCAGACGTCGGGGTCGGGTGTGAAATGGACCTCCCTCCTCCTCCCCTCGCCCGGCCCCCGGCCCATCTGAAAGGCTGTTATGTTTTGTAATCGGATTAGGGGAGCCCTGCGCCCTCCCCACGCCCGTTCCCCGGCGTGCCCGGCCCTCGCCCGCCGCTCTCCCCGCAGTTGTTTAAGCGCGGCGGCCGCGAGCGCGGAGCTCTCCGGCCACGGGAGCCGGGGACGGCGAGAGCCTGAAAGGTTTAGTCAGCGAACAAATTGCTTCTCTGTAGGGGCCGTTTTCTTCCCAAGTTGAACATAATGATGGCAGTTTGAGGAACAGATGGTGCAGCTAAGCAGATAATCCCGCCGGCCCCGGGCTCGGGGAGAGGCAGCGCCGGCTCTGCCCGCAGCGCCCGGGGCCGTCCCGGGACGGGGGTCGCGGCGGTGTCGGGGTGACGATCGCACCCCGACCGAGCATGAGGAGCTTGGGCGAGCACCCCACCTTCACACCTCTTCTGCCTCGGGGGTGGTTTGGGTGCCAGACTCCGCTCGTGCCTCAGTTTCCCCAGCCCTGCAGGGAGCCCTCTGCTCCATCACTTTTCAAGGCAGGGCTCACCTCCGGATCGCAGCCTGACCTAGGGAGATGTAATGTGAGACAGAACAGCTTTCCCTGCACTGGTGCAAAGGACAAATGAGAACAGCTCATTTTACTCTTATTTTTCTATTTTACCTCTCTCTTCAACAATATTCAAGATGTCGAAAGAGCTGAAGATATTCCACCAGCTCGCAGGGGTTGGGTATGCAGCGTGCCCGTGTCAGGCTCAGGGATGCCGGGATCTGCCTGCTAAATGAGTCTTTATTTAAAATAGATCAGCGGGAAGAGCCCAAAGCCCCATAGACAAGAGGTAGGCAGGGCAAGGCACGGGCACATCTGCGTGGAGCAAGCCCTGCCCTCCTGCACATGCCACACTGGCAGCAGAGACCCTTCCCCATGCCACGGGGCTCTCACAGCCTTCAGGACACACTCCAGGCACACTGTACCACATGCCTGTGTCCAGCAGGTTTGTTTAATTCATGTCGCCCCCCTCCCCAGCCCTGTCCCCCGAGAGCCCCGGCTCTGACAGCTCCCCTGCCCTCTCCGTGGCAGCCCAGCTGCCAAGAGACCTGTCTAATTCACCTCTTGCTAATGCAGGAGCTCAATCAGCTGCTCGAAGGGTGTTTTACAAGTCAAAGCAATAACAACATCCCGCCGCTACAGCTGGGGAAACTAAGGCACACAAAGAGGTGCCCAAGAGTCCATTGGAATTAGAAGCAGGACAAAGCCTGGGCTCCCCAAGCTCCCCGTGTACATGTCCTTACACATCCACAGNTGTTTGATAGAAAGCCAGCTAATCATCTTTCCCACCTTTCTTGGAGTGTGAATCGTTATCCCAGCGACACCTGTAAAGCTCCTTGTCAGACAAGGCTGGTGCACACATCTAATAATGGGCACCATATGGAAGAGGGAAAGCTTGGGAGAGGAGCAGGGGCCCGACCATCCCCACACTGAACAAAGAGCAGTGCCCGATGGCTTCCCAGTACGGGCCAGTATCACCAGCACTGGTTTGAAAGACCAGCAGCAAGGAGAGCCCAGGCAGAGGCGGCAGTGGAGGAGGAACCACCACTCATGGCACTAAACACCTCAATAACTCCCCAAACAGCCCTGCCCCTTAGAAAAGGACCTGGCAAAAGTGACAAGTGAAGGTTAAAGGCAGGAGAGTCATAGAGCCCTGCTCAACACAGCGTGCCCAAAGCCTGGGACCGGGCATCCCAAATCCTCCAAAGCACATCCCACCATGCCTTGGAGCTTCTGCTCACTGCCAGCCTTGCAGTGGCACAGCAGGTGTAGAAAAAGCCTCCCACAGGTTAGATGGCGATAGGGAGGACACGATGTGAATTAGAGACAGGTCCCTGCACTTGGACTGATCCAGAGTCCCCCAGACTTCCTCCCTGACCTGAAGCTTTGGGGGCAGAGCTCAGCCCCTCTGCCAACCCACCTCCCAGCAAAAGTCCCCACTGCCACTGCAATTACAGAACCACATTTTCAGACCCCATTCATTGCCAGCAGCATAATGAGCCCCCAGGCACCATCAGCGGGGGCAAAGCAATTAAAATTGCTGCCGTGGTAGCTGTGTGGGTGGCTCTGGCATGGGCTACTGCCAGTGCCCATTTTGGGGCAAGTGGGCATCGCCAGGCCAGGCAGGGCCTCAGATTGCTGCATGTCCCTGGGGGTGAACAATCGACTCATTCTTCCCTGGGTTCAAAGAATAATAAAATAAAAAAAAGAATAAAGGCCCCAGTAAAGCTGGGAGTCAAGTTTATTTACAAACTGAGTATGAAGTGAAGGGCTTGGAACAAAGGTGTTATGTAAGGGACAGTCACTAAGGGGCTCTTTACCCACGCTAATTGCCACTTGCTCCACGATATCCATTTATCTTGCAGCTGAAATGGCCTCCTCAGGCTTGTGGGTTCAAGCAGTGCTTGTCTGCAATGCTGCCCAGCGCAATTAGTGCACCAGCGCAGGGGCCAGTGCAGTTCCACCACCCAACCCCACCGGGAAGCCTCACACCTCCCTGAAAAATGGGATCATGTCCACAGTGGTTGGATGTGCTGGTGGGCACATGGCTTGGTAGGGAGAGGTGCTGCCTTGCCTTGCGTGAGACTTTGGTGTCAGTTGTGTAACAGGGAGGGACAATGGGGCCCAGTTCTGCAGGAGGGACCTCGAGGTCATCCCAACCCAGCCTGGGTGGTGAGGGGCAGAAAATCATCATGGGATTCTTGTGGAGGCAGCTGCAAGAATGATGGCCTTGAAAGGAGAATGAGGTCTGGAGAGGATGAACAGAACCCGCTGTTTGTGATGGTGTTTCTGAGGGGTCCGGCTGGAAACTGCCCTCAGGTGCAAAAGCCCAAAAGGCAGAAACCTTAATAAAGACCACCATGGGGAGAAGAAGCTGCCGTGAGCGCTGCAGGGCCTTCCTGCAGTATGTGGCCTTCCTGCTCCCATCCCTGCCCTCACCCTTGGCATGTCCAGGGGCACAGGGGCCATGGAGGGACCGTTACCTCTACTGCAGCCAAACTGTCAGGAAAGGGAGGAATATGAGGTGGCAGTACCCCCAGGAGCCAGAAGGTCAATTTTATTGACAAACCGCCTCTTGAATGGAGCACGGGGAACAATGCCGGCCTCAGCCCGGGTCAATCGGGACTGTGTAAAGCAAGGGGCCGGCTCCAGTGGCCCCGGGAGAGCCCTCCAGGCAAGTGGCCTTTACCAACGTGTTTGCATAACCTCTGACCCCTTCTTTTTGGGTTTAATTGAAAACCCAGCTTGGTGACAAATTGGCATGACCAGCAGGCTGGAGGCCGGGAGAGTGAGCATGGGAGCGATGTTGGAAAGTCCCCTCCCCACTCCGGCAGTGACCGACCTGCTGCCCCTTCCTGTCCTGGCATGGGACACCTGCAAAGCCCAAGCCATGTGTTTTAATCACACCCTGCTCCTTCCTCTGATCCCATGTCACTGCCCAAAGGCCACCACAATGGGCCTGGGACAGGCAACTGCCCGGGTCCACCAGCAGCTCTGTCTCAATACAGGCAGGAGCAGACAAGCACTGTCTGAGGCGTGTGAGCCTCCTTCAGAAACACTCTGGACTGAAGCCTCCTTGGACTGGAATGCTCTGATGCTTTGTTAATCACAGAGCTCATTAGGCTGAGGCATTTGCAGTTTGCACCCTGGCAAACCCCCACCACAGAGACCCCTCTCCCTCCCTGTCCAAAGGGAAAGGTCATAGCCCTTCTTCAGTCTTGTCTTGAAGTAAAAATGGCTTTTTAGAGCCAATAGCAGAAATGAGCTTCTGAAAAAAATAAATGTAACTGAAGTCCCAACACAGTTCCCACTGACTGGGGATCAAAACCTGACATTGAGCCAAACAGAGCTGAAGTCATCCTATTTCAGAAGTTCCTGGGAGAGAGGTGAGAAATGACATAATTCCCTGTGTTGGTGGAAATCTCATTTTCTGCAGAAACCAGACTAAAAACAATGAGAAAAAGCCCCAAACCAGACTCCTCATAATCCCCATCCCTTTTACAGACCATTTGCAGCATCCCAGCTGCTCCATTCAGCATATCAGTGATGCAGGGCTATGGCTACATGGAGATACCAGTGCACCTGAGAGGCATGTCCAGGTGGGTATCCCTGCTGGCTAAAGGGACTCCACAGAGTTACAGCAGAATCCTCCAAAGCACAAATATATTCCCTCCACTTTTCTTCCTGTCTCAGAACATCAGATTCTGGGATTAGACTGCAGAATTCTCCTGCCCACAGGTAAAGATTTAATATTTCACATTGTGTTGATCATCCAATATGAATCCCAGTTGCCCTTTAACAGGGTTGGAGTAACATCTGGTACCATGTGTAACCATACCCCTGAAGTGCAAATGGCACAAGTGAGGCTTGAACAATTCCCACCTAAATCCATGCAATTTCCACATGCAGGCAGGAGCTGTGAATCATTGAAGCTCCTGCCTATAGTTCTGTTGGCCCTGCCCTGTAGGATTTCCCTGGTCCTGGAGGAACATCCCACACTTTGGAGCAAGTCACACATTTTGCAGTACCAACACAAGACTTTCCCTCAGGAGCATGCCTGTACATCCGATTCACATTGAAGCACCTTAAACACAGAGCAGGCCCACATTGAGGCAAAACCCAAAAATATCTCCATTGCTGCCTGCTTTATTGTCTGCACCTCACTTGCAGATCATTGACAGGGATTTTTACATATCCTAAAATACTTCTAATTGCAGGTTTCATGTCTCTTATCCATCACTGATTAATACATTTCATTGCTATTATTGTTATTATTACTATTAATCGTGCATACATCCAATTCACAAATCAAAGTCTGTTGCCCAGGATCGAGCCACAAGAACCAGGTTTATTTCTAGGAGGTGCAACCATCAGAGGTGATGGGACTCTTAAGAGCAGCCCCTTGCCCTCATAGATCTCACACTGTCTTGCAAAGAGCAGCAGATCACCACTTTGCAGAAGATGTACAAGGTGGGGGATAAATCAGCTCAAATGGATCCAACAAACTGGGGGTACTGGTAGGGACTGAACAATTTGATCCCTTCATCCTCCTACCACCCTGTGCCACCTTGCAGTTTGCCACATTTCAAGGGAGAGAAATGGGTTGTAATTTTGTTTTGTTAACCTCCTTCTCTCCCAGCCCCACACACCACTGGGAATAAATCTGGGATGATTTTATCCCCCCACCGTTTCTGCCCCCACCTCCCAGGACAGCCGGGTCCTCACGCTCTGCTGGCTGTCACTTAGCCACCTTCCCGTGTGCCCCGAGGGTCACTATTCCCCCAAACAATCTTCGGTTTCCACCAGTTGAAGATCTTAGAGGCTTCTTGCACAAAACCCTTTGAGGTATTTCATGCAAGGCTTGAAAAGGCTTCTGCTTCCTCTGGGGGGCATTATCATGACAACTGGCTTTAATTCTGCACAGATCCAGGCTCCCAGCTGGATCCTCAGCCACGCCAAGTCCCCCTGACACCTTTCGGCTGGCTCAGAGAGGCCAAAGGAGCGCACGGGTCCCAGGATCACGGGGAACTTGCCCAGCCCCATTTCCCAGTCCCCATCCTCATATATATTCCCTTCCAGTCGCCTCGCACTTTTCTCTGCATGTTCTTCTTTTTCGAGCACTGCCCTCCTCTTCCCCACTCCCACCAGGCACTTCCCCCCTCCCCGCGGTCCCTCTCTGTCCCCAGCATCCCCCTTTCTCTCGGCTCTCTATAAACAAAGCGCCTCAGTGTCTGGGGGAAGAAAAGTTGCATTATGCAAATGGGAAAAAGCGAACAGGAGATTTCTCACTCCGAGAACCCCCATTCCGGGCCTGCACCTCGGTTTCCATGGCATGACCAAAGCCTGCTGGAAGCTGGTTTGCATACGGATGAGAGAGGAGATGAAATCAGCACGAAAGCCCATCGCTGACAGAACACCATTGTTTCGCCTGTGTGATTTGGAGGCTAATGAAACGCCATTAAAAAAAGAAAGAGGAAAAAAACCCTGCCGCTTTCATCCTGGCTTTGGTCAGGGATGGGGAGGGGGTTTAAATATGATGACGGAAGATCATCTGCACTCTCTCACTTGGGGTGAAGGTATTCTGGCACCGGGGAAGGAAATTCCCAGGATGCACTGCCCCTGCAAGCCTGAGCGATGCCGACAGGAGATGGTGCTGTGGGCAGAGCACTGGGCTGGGAGAGGCTACCAAGGCAAACCCAGTTTTGCTCCTCTCCAGGAGACACAGGAGCACCCGGACATGAAAACACCCCAACTACAGCCATGAACCTGCCCATCCCACGGCACATCTCAGGGAGTCCCTCCATCCACTCATACACATGCCATGTCCAGGAGAGACACTGGAGCAGGCTCATGGGCTGGGATCAGGTTCTCCCGAGTCACAGGCTTTCATAGTGGAATGAATTAAAAACTGTGAATAAAAGGCTGGGGTGGGGAGAAGGTCAGGGAGCTGCTCAGTGCTTCCATGCTCCTTCACCACACAAACCATGACTCTGCTGGAGGACGGGGAAGAGACAACACAAAATAGAAACACACATGGGTGCCCCATCTGCCCCATCTGCCCCATCCCAACAGCCTCCTTGGGCTGTTCCTGATGCTCCAGTGCATCCCAGCACCTTTCCCAGGGCTCTGAGGAATGGGATGGATGGAGCAGGAGCATGGCCATTGGCTCTTGGCCCTCGGTAGCTCTCCCGCCCTTGGCCTTGCCATGGCCACCCAGTCCCTTTCCCGCTGCCCCGCTGCCAGAGGCACATTGTCCCCAGTGTGTGCCTTCGAGAACAGCATGATTTGCCTTGAAAGGGCTGATTTGCTTTCCCTGGTCCATTGAAACGCCGGAGACCAAAGCCTGTTCCCTCCAGGCGCTCGGAAACCTGGCACCCTTTCCATTTCGCTTCCCTGTGCCCCTCAGCCCAGGGGCTCCTGCTGAGATTTTGCTGTCAACAGAGTTTTGTTCCCTTTCTAGGGCGGCGCAGAAGGGACACAAGGACCTTGAAAATGGCAGCTTCTTTGACACGGCTATTCTCCTTCGACCCCCCTGGCTGAATAAACAACTCACAAAAATGGAGTTTACTGTATTTCCTCCTCAGGGGGAAAACACTGCATCTTGGTCCTAATTAATTTACCTAATTAACATTGGGTCTGTATTGCAAAGACCTCTTTCTGTACTGGCCGGGACAGAGGAAATAACAGGAATAAAAATATATTCAGGCAACTCTCAGCCCCGACTGTAAAAGGGACATCACAGGATGAACTGTGCCACACTGATCATTTAAGCCTCAGAGAAAGCGGCTGCAGGAGAATGACCTCCACCTCCACCTCCCCTCTGTTTGGGGCCAAATCACACCAGCATCTTGACACTGGGCAGGAGGTTCAGTGCATGTGCTTGGGAAATTCAGTGCTGGGACAAGCTCAGGGGAATGGAGCAGGAGGGACATCAAGGAACAGATCCTGTGAAAGAGGGGAGCAAGGAGGATGCCCATGAGCAGAGTACAATTCAAGCTGCTGGGCTGACCCCTCTGCTGCCTTTACCAGCATGCTCTGTACCCGTTTACACCTGCCTGGGGCCAGCTCCATGTTTAGACCCTGAAATTTCCCAGGGCTTGCCCAGCACCCAAGCAGGCACTGCTTGCCTTCCCTGCTCCTGACTAGGAAAGCCCTGCTCTGCTATTTTGTTCTTTTCCCTGCCAGATGCCAGCTCTCTTCAGCCTCTTTCTTCTCCCCACGCTTTGCTTTGCCGCATAGTTCCGGAAATCAGAAACAAAAGAAGAGGAAAGAAAATAGGCTGGATCTAGGGGGGAGGAGGGGGAGTTCCCTTCCGTTAAGCTTTTCCAGCTCTCCCTGCCTCCCAATATGAGACACGATATGGCACCTCACATGACGAGCACTCGCGCCCACGTGCGTGGCCACGTGATGAGATGCCCAGTTATGCCAGGCTGCTGGATGGAGGCAAAAGTGAAGAGGCTGGGTTTGAGCCCAGCCTCTTTGGCAGGAGAAACAGGAGGATGTAGGAGAAGCTCCTCTCTGCTCTTGCTCTGCAGCCTAAAGCTGCACGGCTGAAACGCACAGGCTGGAGGGAAAGCGTTCACACTTACAGGCTGAAGGGAAAGTGTTCACACTTACAGGCTTTGTGGCTGAGTTTAAGCAGTAAGAGCTGTGCTTTCAGGGCATAATGTGGGCTCAGTCCCACTGTGGTTATTGGGGCCCTACAGATCAGATTCTGGCAGCCAAACTTCCTTAATACTGTGAACTGCAGAGCCTGAGTCACTCATCTGCCTCTGCATCTTCATGTAATACCCCCTTCCAACAGGGCTGACGGCATGGGTTTAGGTGTCCACATCATCTTAATAGTTTGATTTACAGATATTTTTAGTTTATAAAGGGAAATCCCCCATCTCAGGCTTCATATTCATTCACTGAAATGGCCAGCAGTCATCCTAGAATTTACTTTCCACAACAAATAAAACCCCAGCTCAGTTTGTGTTTCCATTTGGAAGTGTCAGCTCCCACTCCAAGCATGCTGCCTTTCCCAACTCCCCTCATTTATGACAGCACTGAATTTCAATGCCACTGTAAGCAGCTCCCACCCTCAGGAGCCCTGTCAGGATTCTCCACAATGGAGGTGGAATGGGCAGGATCCTTTGTGCATCCCAATGGACAAGGAGGAGATAGGGAAGGTGTTTGCAGCACAGGCTCTGCTTTGCTTTGCTCAGGGAAGATCAGAGTGTGCCCCAGCACCGGGAATGGTGCTGGAGCTGCTCGAAGCTGCATGGGGCGGGGGCTGGTTGGCTCCAGCCACCAGTAAAGAGCTGCAAAAGGAGATGAGAAAATGGGCCATGGAGCCACACCAGGAAGGGACACGCTGGAGCCGACACAAGGGCCCCAGCACTGCCTTGGCACTGGGGCACCTCGCAGGCTGGGATCCGCTGCCAGGCTGGAGGGAGAGCAGGGCCAGCACCGCGTCCTCATCCGGCTCCCAAAGCAAAGCCCATCATGGCCTCAGTGGAGCACAGAGCTGGCAAAATCAGTGCAGAGCACCAGCCCTGCCAAAACAACCATTGCCACAGCTCAACACTCCAGTTGTATCCTGGAAGAAAGACCTCAAACAATTTCACTTGCCACTGGAGCAGGAGCAGGGAGATGCTTCCACCATCAGAAACCTGCTATTAGCGGCAGGTGCTCTGTCCACCCCATTTCCAGCTGCTGCCAGACTTCCAGTAATTCTCAGTGACCTCATTTTCACTTCATTTTGTAAATCATTTTTGGGATGTTGTTTTTCATTTTACTCAGTTTTTAATTTGTTGTTGTTTCCCTCTGAGCTGGAGTTTGTCATTTAATCAACTTAGACCCAGATATCCTGGAGGGTGTTTGGGGAAGGGGGGTGGGGGGGAAGAATGAAAACGCTAATGTCACATCACCTCCCTAAAATGAGTTTTAATTGTAATCCTTTAATCCCTCTCAGATGGCCCTCTCTTCACTGATGTTTTTCATAATTATTCCTTGCCATTTTCCCATCGGTCTAAGGAGTGTCTTCAAGAGGGAGGGGGTGGAGAAAAGGCCCTTTTATAAAATAATAATAATGGGCCAAATTAAGACACAAAGAGGGAAATAACAAGGGGGCAAGGGCTGCAGAGACAGAATGGGGATTATTAATGCCTCCCCCCTCAGAAATTTCAGTGATGGTGCTCTCAGCCACCCCAATCAGTGGGCAATTGAGGCTTGTTTGCTCGAGTGGCTGCATCCTCCTACAATGACCCACATTTAGCCAAGTGGCTGCATTGACAGAGTACCAGGTGTGCAGGATTGGGAAACTGCCTCGAGGCAGCGTCTCGCCAGCCCGCCCAGCACCGAGGGTCTGCACAAGGCTGCCCACCTCTGGGACAGTGCCCACCTGCCTGAGGACATGGTCAGTGGGAATTTTGCCTCCAGAAGTGATGAGCTCCCAGGGCCCTCTGCCACTCTGGAGGGTATTGAAGGGCATCATTCCCACTGCTGCTGCCAGTTATCAGCCCCATTACCCTCTGAAACCAGTTGTAACTCGTCCCTTGGTCTCACCCAGATGGAGCCCGAAGGATGCTGAAGAGGAAAGACACTGAATTCCCCAGCAGCAGCAGCACAGAGGTTATGCCTGGGTTGGGAAGGAGGTCAGAAAGGGTTACAGTCCTGTGATGGGGCCACTGAGCCCTCAATGCCATCTCAGCCCTCCGTGCTCTTGCCTGCACCTACCAGCAGCCACTCCTGTCCCCCTGCAAAGCTGAACCAGCAGGAGACCAAAGTGACCTGTGTCCCTGGCCAGTGGCTCTAAGCAGCACCCACTTCCACACAGGATTTCAGGGTCTCTGCTGCCCTAGAATGCCAGATCCATCACAGCCATGTCTGGTGCAGCGTCTCCTTACACAATGCCAGTGCTGTACAGATGGGAACATCACCCAAAACCTCTTGAAGGGACCATAAGCCCAATAAAAGTCCACTGATTGCTCCTGAGCACTTTGGAAAGCTAATCGGAACCAAGTATCCAGGTTAATCTGGCACTCAAGTCTCTAAGAACACAGGGATGTTGATTCAGGGGAGTTAAAGGATGTGGGTCTCGAGAGCACAAGCAGGAATTGGGATGCCATGGAAGTCGGGTCTCTAACACGAACAGCAGAGCTTTAACTCCAGAGCTGCTCTGGGGAAGCAGCCAGTGAAAGGAGAGCGTTTACAGACCACTGAACTTGTGTTTAATCTGGGAAACCTCTTGTACAGGTCTGACAGGGGTTAATCCACCCCTAACGTCTCTTTCACCCTCTCTCCTCCTCCCCAGCCATAAAGCTCAGCAATCCTTGCTAATCATCCCATTACTTCAATGAGCTTGACCCAAAAGGCTCCAGCAATGCCTCAGCTCCCTGTTCCAGCTTTCTCCCTGCAGCCACCTGCCCCATCCCACCCTGGCCATGGCGCAGGGATCAGACTGACAGTGCATGTCGGCAGGGTGACCCTCGGGGACAGCAGGTCTTGGCCGCAGTGACCTTGGAGGGCAAGTGATTCTTGCAGGAACAAAGAGCCCCTGTGTGCCAACAGGCTGGAGTTTGTGTGCAATTAACTCTGGACAAACCAAACAGAGTGAGTTCATGAGCGTGGAGGCTGGGAGCGGCTCAGGGTTTATGGACTCCCAGCTCTGAGGGATGGGGGACAAGCAGCCCCTGAGCAGCGGGAGCTGCACAACCAGAGATGAGGAGAGCCCTGGACACAAAGCAGGGTAGGGAGGGGAGCAAAAATAGGATTCCATCAGGGGTATGGCTGACATATAGTGTCAGGCACCAGGAGCATTTGGGGGGAAGAGCTGCAAAGAAAAGGATCCCTTTAATTATCAACAGTTGAGCATCAGAGGAGGAAGCACCTCATGGCTGGAGGGGTGAGATGGTGAGACTTCCCCTCCACTCTGGAGAAGGCCAGAGGGTCACTGTGGGTCAGCTGGACACGGGTATCTCTTCTGCAGCCTCACTCAGGGCCAGGAATGGGGAAGATGGAAAAACCTTGGCTCTGCCACAATCTGGGGCCGGTCAGGGTCGGGGCGGGGGGGGGCACAGAGGGGCTGTTTTACCTCTTGGCCTGCCTGGCACTGGGGGGATGCAAATCCCATCCAACCAGGGAAAAAAGAGGAGCTCAACATCACAAAAGATTCCTGTCCTCCCCAACACATCTCCCTCAAATGGTATTTTTTCCTCCTGAAAACAGGGAAGAAAAGAAAATTAAAATTGCTGAGTGGAATTCCTCAAGAGTTCCCATGCAAGAGCAAAAAAGTGTTTGGATTTGAACTGCACTGAAACATCACAATTACATGCAGAATTTTCAATTATTTGTGCAGTACAGTGTCACTGGAGATGCAACAGACAGCAGAAGTTTACTGAAAGTAAAGTACTAAGGTACTTTATGGTATGTTATGTCACCAGTCCTCAATAAATGCATTGGAATATCATATTAGTGGGGTTATTCTACTGCTGACAGGGAAATATTCCTGTAAAACACATCAATTTCAACAAAACTGCGTTTTCCTGTTGACATGTCACCAATGATATGAACATGTCCTCTCCCATCAGCCCTAAGCTGTTCCTAGGCTCTGGCACAAATGAGTTCCATTGGGCTGCACCAAGAGGCCTCAGACTACAAAAATGACCACAAACTCACCTTCCCCCCTTCTCTCACATTAACTTCATGCTCCAGCTGCAGCACTGTCCATCCCCTGCAGCACCCTTGCTTCAGGTGACACTTTTGGACAAAGACACAACACCAGTGATTCCAATCCCCAGCCTCAAATATTTTTGCTGAGCTGCCCTCCTCCAGGAAAAACACCTTTTTTGACTCGTGAAAACAAGACATATCCATGGAAGAAAAAGAGAGGAAGAGGGAAAGCTGGAGAAAAAAAACCCAGACCTTTGCTTCTTTTTGAAGTGATTTTTAATTTTTATTTTTACACCTGTTCCCTGGCTATTTGGGAAATTTGGAACCGTGGGTTCAGCTGCAGCCTCCTCCAAAGCGATGCCACATCCCTGAGCACTGCTCCCCCTGTTCCCAGCCCCTCTGCAGCCCCCCAAAGTCCTGACCCCTTCTCCCAGCCCCACTCATTGTCCTTGGCGTGGAGGTTGGCACCGAGGCGTGGGAAGCAAACCAGCAGCTGTGGGTGCTGGGGCGGGAGCGGCTGCCCTGCCAGGCCCCTGCACCCCGAACCTGGTGCCATCCCCACCACACGGCGGGGGCAGCTGGGGATCCTCAGGGAAGAACTGAAGCGAGGGTGGATAAAAAGAGGAGCGGGGGGGAAAGGAAAAGAAAGGGAAAACAGCCCCCTTTAAAATAAAGAGGAGGAGGAGAGAGCAAAAGGGGGGGGGGGGGTGTGTAAAAATCGTTAGTACTAATTATCA
>VXBB01020855.1:77788-89172 GCA_013399915.1 Illadopsis cleaveri
TTTTCTCCCAGCCCTTTTTTTCCTGTTTTTTTTTTTTTTTTTTTTCAGGTGAAGGCAGGGATCTACTGCCTCACTTGGAATAAGTTATTTTAGCAATTTCAACAATATTCCCAAACCACCCCTCCCACAGCTATAGCTGCTCTCTGTGCAGCAGAGTCTTCTCCCCTCACTAATGTAGCCAGAACAAGAGAAATAAATGCATTTTATCAAATAATTCAGGTTGGAAAAGACCTTTAAAATCAATCCAACCATTAAAAATTAGTAAGTATTTGAGTCTTTATTGACTCCCTTCAGCCAGGTCAGAGCCCTGTGACACTGCCCACCCTCTGAAGCTCCGGGGCAGCCCTGCCCAGGGATGAGGGGAAGGAGCAGCTCGGGGTGGAGGGGTTTGCTGCTCTTCCAAAAGCAGCTGATGGAGCACAGGGACAGGGAGGTACAGGATCTGCAGCCCCCACCCTGGAGGTGCCTGCCACAGAGCTGAAATGTCCCCAGTGTCCACCCAGACACTGCGCCCTGCAAGCAAATCCTACTTTAAACGTCACCAAGATTTTAAGTATAAAATAGTGATATTTTTAACCCTTTAAATTCTCTCACAGCACCCTTCTGCAGTCCAAGAGCTGGTGAGAGCAGAGCAGTCCCAGCAAGGGCAGGATCTGGTTCCCACCCATCAGTCTGCTGAGAGCATCTCTGCCCATCCTGCCCCGTGGCACTGTGTCTGCTCATCACTGCCAGTCTGGCCCGCTGCCACACCAGCCTGGAATTTGGGGTTTCTTTTCTCCTGGCAGTTGGGGTTTTCCCTCATTTTCTGTGGCTCCTCTCTGTGAGATGTGGGGCTGCACTGCAGTTCCAGGACCAGTGCCAGTAGAGGCTCCCAGAGCCACCTTCAGCCCTGCCTGATGCTCTGGGCAGCTGCACCACCTCCCTGGCCCCCAAAATGGGAACCCAACATGGGGGAGCCCAGCATGAGGCAGGGTGGGGGAATTGTGCAGCACAGGACAAGCAGGCACAACCCTCCTCGATGGCACAAAGCCACCACTGCTGCTCTGCTCCCCACTTTTTAAATAAACCTTTTGTTGTCAACCAAAGGGCTCAAATATTGGGGCATAGGAAGGCACAGCCCCATCTGTTTCCCACCTGATTTTTCAGGGGAAAACCCAGACAATTATGCCTTTAAAAAAATAACCCTCTCTCTGCACTGAGCCCAGTGTTTGGCAAGAAGAGGTGAAAGAGTGCTGGGCCTTCCTCCTGAGAGCTGTTCCTTGTGTTCTGGAGGTGATTTGTTTACAGCTTTTACCTTCTCCATGCCCAGTTTTGGTTTGGGTTCTTTCAGAGGGCTGGGAGAGGACACACTTCACCAGGCCATCTCCTGCTGGGACAGAAAGTGAGCTTTCTCTGCACTCTTTAGGTGCTCAAAGGCACCCAGACAGGCAGGAAATAGGGGCTGCCTTGTCCCATCCCTTTCACTCCAAGCCCTGGATAACTGCTGGGCTCTCAGGCCACAGTAGGGACACTAGGGAGTGGCTCTTTTGGTGACCTGGGTAACTTCAGTTGCCCATTAAAGAATGAGCACAAAAACCTTCAGGAATCGCCTTTCCCAAACACAGAGCTGCTCAGTTCTACCCCAAACCCTGATAAAGGCATGAGGGAAGCATCATATCCTGCACTCCTGGGCAAGCTGAGCATTCCAGGCTGCTCCAGTGGGATGGGGCAGTGGTCAGAGACAGCCTGGAGTTCACAGGTGAAAATGTCTGGGTTTGCACACAAACTGCAAACCTAGCCAAACCTCAGCACCCAAAAACGGCCCCAGCATGATCTTGGCTTTTGCTGGTGTCGACTGGGGGATCCAGCTGAGGACTGGTGCTGGAATGGCAGTAATTCTTTAATCCTTCCCAGGGGACTGAAGAGCACCCCTCTCCAGTTGTGCACAAACTGAAGCTGTTGGGGATATCACCAAGGAACAGCTTAGTGGGTGGAGCTGGCTGGACATTTTTCTGATGGAAAATGACAATTCATCAAAAGCAAGATGTCATGCCTAAACACAGTCCGTTCCTACAAAGAGCTTGTTTTGAAAGAGAAATTGTGAGGGGAGAAGCACAGAAACGAGATCAACATATTTTGCTTTGGGCTTTTCAAGAAGGAACACTGAGCTTGTTGAAAAAAATCACTTTTCATTTTAATATTTCACATTATAGAGTCTAAAGTAATTTATTTTGCAATTTCACTCTGAGAAAAACATTGAAGTTTCATCTCTTGTTCTTCCTCAGAAGTGCAAGAAAGGGGGAAGGAGAAGGGAAGAAAAACTTCAAGTATTGCCAATGAATTTAAAACATCCTCTTCCCCTTCCGGCTGTCTTAATGAGATCAGCCCTAAATCTATAGGAACCCCACTCAGGAAAAATCTCATTCCAAATGTTTTCTCAACAACAACAAAAGATTAGGAATGGAAATGCCCACGGGAAAGCAGTAAGCTGGAGAACTTTTTTTTGGTGAGGGAGAGGGAGCTTTTGGTGACAAGGTCCCCTGGGATGGGGGAAGGGTCCATCTGGAACCACTTGTAGTCGATGCAAGATCATGAGGAGCAGCACCAGATGAAACGTGTGGGGGCTGCACCAAACCCCCTCCCTTCAGTGGGAGCAGCCCTGAATCACCCCACCAAAACCAACCCAGGGCTCATCACGGGAGTGGCACTTCTGTCTCTGGCTGCATTGGGGAGCACAAGCTCCAAACCTTCAGCCCAGGGAGCTGCTGATGAAATAGGAAGCTTTGGAGAAAAGCAAAGTGCTCCTGGATGAGGTGGAGTAGCAATTCAACCTGCAGCTGCTGGAGAGGCAGCTGCTGAGCAGGGCCTGCTCCAGCTACTCCCTTGAACGAGGATGCCACAAGATGTTGGAGATCAATGGCAAAATTGTGCCAAGATGGGTAATCAGGAGCTGTGCTCAGGCTGCTGCATCCCTGAGGACAGAGCTGGGGCTCCCCTTCCTTCCACCCGAAGTGCACCGTTGCCACCTCCTCAGATCCTGCCAGGAGAAAGCAGAGGGGACAAGGAGATGCTTGGTCCTTCCTACTGACCACTCTGCATGCACTCATTACCAGGGAGACCCAGGAGAAGCCATGCAACTGGAGAAACAACCCACACACCAATGCTTTCAGTTGGTCCTGTTTTGGGACATCACTTCCAGCCACAGGGAATAGAACAGGACAGAACTGCAGGGATGGCCAAGCCCTGGCAGACACTGTGCCCTGCTCCTTCTCTCCATCCCGCTCTCCAGCACCTGCCTGGGGGTAGCGCTGCCTCCTGCTCCCCCGACAGATTTTTTGCCGCCACAATGGCACAGGCACCGGTGCCGGGCCGATGCCAGGCACATCCCGGGCTGAAGCTGCCACCCCTTTTGTCTGAGGGCATTAAAACCCCAGAAGCGTTGGGGTGGCGGTGGGGGACCGGGGGCTGTCAGCGCGTGATGAGTGGCTGCACAGCGTTACCCGTCTGGCACCGGTGCCCCTCACCACAAATGCCATTGGCACAGCTCTGCACAAACAGCTTTTCAGGGCTCGCCTGGTTCTCCCGGCTGCCATAGAAACCCCTGTTCAGCTGAAAGTATATTAAAGGGTGGCGCTGGCCCTCGCGCTGAATTCATCACATTGTATTCCACCAGGGAAAAAAAGAGAAGAAAGCCCACCCCTTTGTGCCTCTGCCTTCGCTTTCTCTGTCCGAGGGAGATGGTCCCTCTCCAGTTCATTTTTGTATTTGCAGTTGAATCCCCCGTCCCCAGGCATGGCACAGCCCTGGGAAGGGCCACTTCACTCCACCAGCTCTCATCATCAGGCCTCCTTGCACTTCAGCTCCCCAAACACCACCAAGGAAGCACCAAAAAGCTCCTCAGAATAATTTTTAAAAGCAGAGATGAGAAAATGTGGGAGTAAATCCCTCCCTGCTCCTCCAGCCTGCTCTCCTCCATCGTTCCTCCCCAGTGCTGCAGACAGCCATAGCATAGAGAGGTGGTTGCAGCCAATGGACCCCAACAGGGATTTTTAAGAGGCAGAGACATATATGGGCACACACATCTCTGTCCTTACAGAACCAGGCTGAACAGGAAGTTTCCAGCTTGAACAGCAGCAAAAATGCCATGGAATACACCTCAAATATAGATGAAATTATGTGAGGCACGATTTGAAGAGGAATAAACTCGATTTTCCCCAACTGCTGAGCAAGCTCACCCTCTCAACACAGGCAAGGCCCTGGCTCCAAAGCCTCTCTGAGCTGCGCAGAGCAGCTTTGCCCACCCTCCCCAGCCCAGGGGAACCTTGGGGCAGCACAGAGGTAATTTAGTCATTTCAGGCACATCGGCCGGCGCGAGCTGGGAGTCACCAATTCAAGCAGATTTCATGCCCTGCCACTGCCCATATCTCTCTATCAGGGAGGCCAGAAGAGATCCTGCAACAGCATCTGTGGTAGAATTTCAGCCTGCCCAGCACAACCAAGCCCTTGTTCCAGCACAGCAAAGACCTAGTGAGCCCCAGGACGTTCCACATTCACACCAACAAGTTGGAAGTTCAACTGTGTTAGTCCAAACCCAGCACTTTGGGTTTATAACCTGAGCTTTCACTTCCAGAAAGGGAAAACCTCCCTGTTTCTTGCAGAGTTTGCTCATGTTTTTTAGCAAATTCTCCTCCAGTATTGTCATGTGCCATTCCACTCCCACCCCCCACCGCAAGGATTTAATTTTGTTGAATAATTCCTCCCAAAGCTTTCCATTCCTGCAAAAAGGAATCAGTTTTGCTCAAATTGATTAGCCTTTGTTTTTAGCCAGAGCAGTCCTCAACCCTAAACTGACCTCACTCCTCATTGCTTACACCAGTGCCCACAGAGATGCCTGAGCGCAGTCGTTGCCTCAAATCTGCCGTGAAAGCATTGCTTAAATTTAAAAAACCCCTTGCACCAATTTAATTTTTAAACCATTTATTTTACCTCCACTGACAATAAAAGCAGAAAGGATCAAAGCCAAGCCCTTTTGTGGCTCGGGGTGCCCCTTCCATCAGTGCGCTTTGTTTGAAACACCCTCAAAGAAACTCTCATTTTGGTCAAGAGCCAATTATAAAAATTGGGTTGGGGGTTTGCTTAGCTTTAAAGGTGCAAAATTGTCATCACATCTGTAAAGCTACCAAATGGCCTTGCATAGGCAGTGCATGAGGCAGAGGAAGGGGAGGGTGTGGATGGAGGGGATGCTCAAAGGCCGGTGCAGGAAGGCAGTTTCTCATCTCAGGAATGAGCCCTCTGTCCTCATCCCTCCTGCACAGCAGCATCTCCCCTTCCCCTGCCATATGCAGCAGCTCCAGGGCTGAGTCCTCAGGAGCACAGCACGGGGTTTCTTGCCTCCGACAGCTCAGCTGGTCCCCATGGACACCCTGGGGGTCTCAAGGTGGAAAGAGGTTCCACGTCACCCCACACAGCCCTGCAGATCCCAGCAGCAGCACCAGGACTGAAGGAATCACCCGGACCGAGCTGAGATGGGTGCAGCGGTGCTGGGAAGAGAGACTCAAAGACTTCAGACCCACACGTGGGCAGGGGGTGCTGGGTGACTGCCCAAGGGCCCATCCCATGGCTGGACTCACTGCCAGGACACTTGTGCCCCAAATGGTTTGTTAACCTCGCCCCCCTTGTGCCACAGGAGCACACACACCCACAACACCCATGCCATGAGTCAGCACAGGGCAGAGCCCAGAGTCCCCCCAGGGCTCCAGCTGCCCCAGGGGGCACAGAAGCCCCACTCGGGCCCATGCCGGCACATCGGCCCCGCTCGACGTCACCGTGGAGGGACCCTGCCACGCTCGTCTGGCCGCTCTCTGCCGATCTGCATCACAAAAGCCCCATTCTTGTGAACTTGGGCGACCTCCCGACCTCGCCAGCTCGGGGAGTGAATGGCTTTAGTCTGCCACGACCATCATGTCACTTTGATTAGTGCGTGAATAAACTCTCAATCCCGGGTTGGGGGAGGCAGGGCTGGCGGCAGCCGCTCTGCTCGCGGCCGCGGGATCGGCACCCGCAGTCCCACACCCCAGGGTGGCCCCAGGGATCCCACACCCGCAGCACCTTCGTCCCTCTGCCAGCTAAACGACAGCACGGAGCCCCCACCCTGCCCTGCCTACACCCATCCCCACCTCACTCCAACCTCTCCCACCACCGTCACTTGCCCACAGGACGTTCACACTGAGCAGAGTGGGCAAAATTAAATGTTTAAGGAAGTACAGGGAAATACCGTCAGTCTTCCTCATTACCTCTGTGCTCAAAACTCAGGCAGCAGCTCCCAAAGCATGGAGGGAAGCTTCCTGTGCAAACATTGTTGGGGCAGACTGGGCTGGATCCACCCAAATGTCCCACCAGCACTTGGAGGGGTTTGCAAAGGAGCCTGAAACATCGGATTCTTCCCAAATTGCACAGGGAAAAGGCAGCAAGGGCATCCACCTCTGCCGAGCCCAGGGCAGGATCTTCTAAGCACACAGATCCTCTGGGTGTGGGTGTGGCTCAACCACGTTTCTGTGACAACAGGCAGCCTGTGCCACTCACCCAGAGGAGATATGGGTGCTGTGGAGGACAGCTGGGTGCCCCAAGGATGCTTTCAGCTCATCCAGATCTAACAGCCATGACCAGTTCCACAGGAATGGCCACACAACCCCCTCCACCAGCTTCACCTAAAAAAAAATCAAGCATCATCTGAGGGATCAAAAATTCCACAAAAGCTGATAGCAAGCTTTTGGGCAGGCAGACATTTGTGCTTTTGGGGGAAAACCTGTGGAATCTCATCTTCCAGGAGGCCCTGAAGTGCACCTCAATTCATAAGCCAACCTGCAGTATGTAACGAGCCTCAAACATCTGCTTTTGAGGAAAAGCTGAACTCCTGCATGTCCCTCCCACTCGCTGCACTCACTACAATATCTAATAAACCCCGAGTTGCTCAACACCCATCAAACCTGCCAAAATATCACCATTTTAAGTCTAAAAATGCAAGATCTGTGAAAAGGGTGAGGAAGACAGTAAATTAGGCCCTGCACGAAGGGTTCTACATGGGAAGCTAATGACCTTTTGTCTCTCCTGTCTGCAGACAGGCCTCATTTGCATGTATGCAGTTGGAATAATCTCGTCCATATTTCAAGCGTGTGGTTGCATCCCCGCGTCCTCCTCCAGAGAGGTTCCCTCCTGCTGTGCATGCCATTATCTGAGTGCAGCCACTTCAGGCTGCCTTTAAAGCCACCTAGACACCAGGCCGCCTTCTCCAGCCCCACAGGAACCTCTCCCTGTGGAAGAGAAAGAGAGGTTTGCGGCCCCATATGTGACAAAACAGAGGAGCCCTGATGTGGCATGGCTGGATGACACCCCAAGCTGTGAGACCCCGACAGCAGCACCCACACCTCACCTCTGGGAGCATCCCTGGGCTTTGTGGGAGCTGCTCCAACTAACATTCACTCCTCTCTTCCTCTGGGGACGAAGGCTTTAGGCTGATCTCAGGTTTATGGACTCCAGACATTTTACCAGATCCCTCTGTTGCAAGCTGAAGTCCTAGCATGCCCTTTATTTGGTGCTTTGAGGATAATTTTGATGCAATTCCTAAAGGTTGGGTTAAAAATATGGGAAGTGAAAAATCTGGGTGTCACTTGAGGTCTCTCCTCACCTCTCCCTCCTCACATTGCTCCTCCTCAAAGCCTGGAGGTCTCTCAGAGCTGGTTTAGTAGCCCAAGGGGAAGCTGTGACCCTGGCTGGGGCAGATGATGTTTACTGGGGCCAAAGCAGCTCCTTACAATGTCCACAAATCCAATGCCCACTCAAGGTGAAGGGCAGCCAGGTGACTTCGTTGGCAGGGGACACCTTGCCCAGCAGAATCAGTGGTAGTTCTTGGCCTCCTCCACCCTCACCCACCTGCCCCAGAAAAGGATCAGCCCCAGCTCAGAGCAACCTGGGCTGCAAGAGCCAGAGAAATACAACCCCTGGAGCACCCTCCGTGCCAGGACCCTGGAACACTGAGCACTGGTGTCTCCCCACTCCTTTCTCAGCCCTTTCCAGGGCTTCCAGCATTAAAGATAAAATCTCTCCCATTTACGCCAAGATACCTCTCCAGTGAGCCCCAAGAGTCGGGTTTAGCCCCTCTCCTGTACCAGCCCCGGGCCGTGCGGGCACAGAGCACCAACAATGACTCCTCCCGTCCCGGCGCTTGGAAAGGCAGCGCCGTGGCAAACACAAGCCCTCAGACAGGCAGAGCTGTCAATCCGGCCCCGATCTCTCAAAAGATTGATTAAGGAAAAAACGCCCCCCCCCCAAAAAAAACCCCACAAACAAAAGAGAAAAGAGAACTTATGGACATGAGCTGAGAGGCGGGGAAAGAGGGGAGGGGAAATGAGCCGGGCCAAGTTAAAATTCCGACAGAGAAGTTGCAGCTGAACTATAGAGTCTAGACAAGCATTCACAGCCCCGGCCTCGATTGTTACAGAGCCTCTATTGTCTTAATTAACCATTTTAGCTGCAATGGAAGCAGACAAACCTTTTCTTCTCCATCCCACCCCTCCTCTGCTGCACACTCATACAGACAAACACCAGCAAGTCAAGTGCTTTGATTTAAAAAACCCTCGGCATATCCACACACACCTTCTTTCGGGGCAGAGCTTTGCAAGGTTCGTTGAGAAAATCACTCGCCAAACAAGAAAGGGGAGAGGGGCGAGCTGGAGGTGGGGAGAAAAGAAATGCAAATCCTGACGCAACATGAATGGGAACAAATGGGTTGATTCTTTTAATCTCCTAATGTGCTTAATAAAGCATTATTGCAATGCAAATTTTATTTTAATGCTGTACATATTTTATTTGACATGCTGGTAATTTTAGTTGGCTGAACAATCCATTGCTTTGTTTTACTGAGTTATTTCTGTTTGGGGGGATATTTTTGAGGGTATCATAGGACCTCTGCCAACAAATACCCCCTGGGAATCTCTGCAGCACTCTCTTCAGAAGCTTAAGCTAAATAAATAAATAAATAAATAAATAAATAAGAGGGCCAAATTCTCCTCTCGTGACCCTGATCGAAACGCAGAAGCAATGCCGGAGCACATCTTGCCCCCCTCTCTGAACCCTCACGAGCTCCACAGCCACTTTTCACTCATCCCACCTTGCCTTCCTGCCATTCCATCCCATTTGCACTCATTTAATGGGTTTAGTGGGAAAAGCCTGGCCAGCAAAAGTTTCCCCTTGCCAAGGACACCAGCATGAGGGTCTGTCTCAGGTGCCCAGGGAAGGGACATCTACACAGAGCCCTGCTGGTGCTGGGATGGTCCAGCCCAAACCAAAGGCAGGGAGGAGCCTTCCATTCCTGAATCCAGCCTTCTCTAGGGTGGATTTGGGATTTGTCTGCTTGTGAGGGTGACTGCCCCTTCAGAAGGGGTTTGCACGAGGCATTCCCAGTCCCTGCCCATACTGTTATTAATATTGTCCCTCTCCCACCATAAACCAAAACTTGGCATCTCTGCAGAGACACTGAAGAGCAACAGCAGCTTCCCTGAAAGAAATCAGGGGGCTACATACATTCTGAGAGCCAACCTTGCCTTGAATGGGGGAATCTGCTTCATTTTATGCCACAGTGTCAAGGTACAAACCTGATTGCTAAAGAAAGAAATTAGTGACAATTATAATCATCGTGCTGGGCTGCAGTTCTCTAGTGAAAACTGTTACTTTGGAGGATAAATACAGCTCAGGAGCTCTCTGTGTGTGTGTGTGTGTGTGTGTGTGTGTGTGTGTGTGCAGGCCTGGGAGCACTCCTGAGTCCACTCGGAACGGGGCATTTTTCAGGACAGCTGAGCATGAAACAGCTTCCCACATGTCACAAGAACTTTATATTTTATATAAGGAAGGAGGTTTTTGCAATGAGGGTGGTGAGGCCCTGGCACAGGTTGCCCTGCAAGTGTCCAAGACCAGGTTGGACGGGGCTTGGAGCAACTTGGGATAATGGAGGAATGAAATGGGTTTTAAGGTGCCTTCCAACCAACACCATTCCACAATTCTATGTAGTGAGCCCAGGGACTGCTTTTCTTCCTCGTGAGATGAGCTGAAGGTCAGAGAAAAATCACATGAAGCACTTTAGGGGACACAAGGTACAGGTGGAGAAGCACAGAAAAGGCATGCAAAAGCACTTGTGAGGTCCTGGAGCTGGAGGTCCCCATGGCAGAGTCTGTAACCCCTCCCTATGTCACTGAACTCCTGCCACAGCATCTCACCAGGACAGTTAGAAACACAGGTCTGATGGTGGGGGCAGGGGAGAGAAGGGAGGGAATCTTTTGCAAAGAGCTTGAGTGCAGAGGGAGAATTCCTTGCTGCAAGCCTGGAAATCCAGATCCAAATCTGTGGGGCAGATTTGGGAGCAGTCAGGAAGCTCTTCCTGACCTCCACTCAGGCCTACATGTGCCCAAGCCTTTGCAGCAGAAAGTGTGGAAACCAGAGGCACAAAGGGGGTCAGTTCTCGTCCCCTCACTCTGAGGATCTGGGATCCCTCTTCAGCCAACTGCAGCAGTTCAGAGATGCGTCAAGAAGCCTTCCAGTGCCTGAGCACCAGCAGGGAATGGCTGCAGGAAGGATTAAGGGGATTAACATGGTCCAGGAGCTACTTCCAAGAGATTTGCCACACTGGAGAAATCTGGGCTGCAGTGCAGGAGGGCCAAGCAGGGACCCTTGCCCTCTCTGAAGAAGCAAGGAGTTTGAGAGTCAAAAGAGATCCAAAATACATCCTGCCCTGTAATGGTCCTCTGAAGACCTGCCACAGCTGTTCAAACCCACTGGGCTGCCACTAGTGAGCGCAGGATGCACAGCTGCATTTCTGGGAGGGAAAAACCAATTGTGTCTACCCACATTTACAGACAGATCTGCAAGCTCCTGAATTCCCACTTCATTTCTACAGGAACAAGGATCACAGAGACTCCTCACCTTGAGCCATGCTGGGGAGACCTGGGGGGCACGAGCCCAATGGTGTGAGTTTGGCCCCCAGCCACCCCGCAAAGGGCTGCCGCTGGCAGCCAACAAGCCCCGCTGGCACATCCCTTCCCACCCATGCCACCTTCTGTATGCCACTCCAACCACAGCTAAAGAAATTTCCTGATGGTCTTCCAGAACTGGAAATCCTATAGAAATGATTGGGGTCACCAGCACCTCCAAAAAAACCTTTAACACCATCCTTAACCCCAGCCAGAGTCTCTAGATCACACAAATAGCAGGGGCAGAGCTGCAAGCTGCAGTGCAGGACAGGCCATGGTGTGGACACCCCACCATGGCCTGGACACCCACCTTGGAATGGACACCCACCACGGCCTGGATGCCCACCATGGCCTGGACACCCACCATGGAATGGACACCCACCATGG
>VXBB01020855.1:89210-104081 GCA_013399915.1 Illadopsis cleaveri
CATGGAATGGACACCCACCATAGCATGGACACCCACCACAACATGGACATCCACCACAGCATGGACACCCACCATAGCATGGACACCCACCATGGCCAGGACACCCACCACAGCATGGACACCCAACATGAAATGGACACCCACCATAGCACGGATACCCACCATGGAATGGACACCCACCATAGCATGGACACCCACCATGGCCTGGACACCCACCACAGCAATATGAACCAATTTTGAATGAACACCCACCACAGCCTGGACACCCAACATGAAATGGACACCCACCATAGCACGGATACCCACCATGGAATGGACACCCAACATGGAATGGACACCCACCATAGCATGGACACCCACCATGGAATGGACACCCACCATGGCCAGGACACCCACCACAGCATGGACACCCAACATGAAATGGACACCCACCATAGCACGGATACCCACCATGGAATGGACACCCAACATGGAATGGACACCCACCATAGCATGGACACCCACCATGGCCTGGACACCTGTCCCATGTGTACTCCAACCATCACATGTGTGCTCCATCCAACACGTGCATGCTTGATCATGTTCATGCTCCATCCATTAGATTTTCTCCAGTCATCACAAGCTTCCTCCAGCCATTACACACATGTTCCAACCCTCACATGCACGCTCCATTTGCCACCTACATTCCTCGTCAGTCACAACCATACTCCAGCCATCACATGCATCCTCCAGCCATCAATACATCCTGCAACCATCCCGTGCATCCTCCAACCATCCAGGCCTGGCTTAGGGAGAGCGCAGACAAGTCCTGTGCCCTGGAAAGGGGCTGGAGGGGCCCAGAGGATAGCAAGGCTGTTGTTGGCCCTGCACAGTGCATGAGACGCTTCATCTTTGTTAAAGCCTCCAGGCATGCTCTTAATGTTACCCCTCTAATAATAATATTTCATCTGCCTTATCTGATTAGGTTAGGCTCATTTGATTTTTGCAAAACACCTTTAATCACCTTGCAAATTCCCCATCATTACAAACAGAGCCACCACAAACATTATCGGCAATCTGAGTTTTATTTTCAGTAATCTTTTTTTTCATATGCAAGAAAGACAGTTGTAAAAAAAAAAAATTTAAAAAATATGAACAAGACAGAGGCTGAGAAAACATTAACAAGGCCCTGTGCTTTCTGCTAAAGTGCCTTCATTTCATTATCATTAAATTTGCCTAGTAATTAGATTTTGGTGCATGAATATTTTAATAAAATGTAACAGACAGGCTGTCAAAAAAAAGCACGACAACATCAATTCGATAATTTTTTAGACAGAGACATTCATAAGCAATTAACACAGATTTCCTGGGGTTGGAGACTCTTTTTCTTTCTTTTCTTCTTTTTTTTTTTAATTTTTCCTATTCTTCCAGTCTTACGTTCTTCACCTGAAATTAAAAGAAAAACAAAATCACTATCAACATCAGCACTTTCTGCCATTTTTCCCTGTTTGCTAACATGATTTCAGTACCATTTCCCCCTCACTTAGCATGCTCCAGCACTCCTCCCCCCACCTCCCACCCCAGTCTTGCTAAACACGGGCAGGCACAAGGTTGGGTCATCCATCAGACCTCCCCACTCCTGCAGGACCAGATTAAATTAAGGTTGCATGAAGCTTCTGTCTTGATCTTCAGGCATTTCTGCTGAAAACAGTGATTTTGATCACTATTTGCATAATGTACAGTTACGTATTCACCGGGTCCCTAATTATATGATCTGTGTTCGACACCGCTCCAGACGCGGGGAGACTTGTGCAGGGCATACCAACCACTGCTCACAGCATTCCTGCTCCTGCTCCCACTCCAGGTGAGCCCAGGATGATCCGTCCCCTCCCCACAGCTCCTCCCTGCAGGCTGGTGTCGCCAGACAGGGGCGGCCACAGCCCCTCTTGCCCTTCCACCTTGTTTGTGGGTGACACATCGAAAGGGATGCCAGTCCCTGCCCTACAGCTGCCAAACAGAGCCATTGTCCTCCCATTTTCCCCCTCTGGGATGCACATGAGGCCCACAAGCCTCTCTCTTGCTCCTCCCGCACGTTTCCAACAGGATCAAAAGGTGGATGGAAAGCAGCATAGTCCCAGTTTCTCCCTTTTTTTATCTCCTCAGCAGTCCCAGAAGAACCTCACATGCCAGAAGGAAATCCAGCCAGAGGCTGTTTGCTGGGACGATTCAAGATCTGAGCTTGGAGGTGGGAATAGCACATGGGAGTTCTAGTCCATGCCTGGAACCAGCACAGACCCCAGACCACATTTTCCACATGATTGATGCAGTGCCACTGACCCCATGGAGATGCCCAGAAAGGAGCTGGTTGCTCACCACCAGCTCCTTGTACTTGCGGGGGGCAAGTTCCCACTCCCTCCTGAACTCCTTATTTGGAAAACAGCAATATTTGCAGGGATTTTCATAGAATCATGGAATGGTTTTGATTGGAAGGGACCTTAAAGCTCATCTCGTCCTACCTCCTGCCATGAGCCAGGCTGCTCCAAGCCCTGTCCAACCTGGCCTTGGACACTTCCAGGGATGGGGCAGCCACAGTCTGTTTAATTTTAGACAGAGCTTCCCAAGTTCCAGTGTTTAGTACTAAATCAGGTCCAACACCTGAAATACTCTAAAGTTACTCTGCACAGATCCAGCCCTTACTTCAGTGGAGTCCCTGGAATACCAACAGACCAGCCAGACCCTGGTGTTAGGTGTGTGCTCTTACAAGAGCAACATTTTGCAGTGCGTCCCACCTGGGTCAGCTAACCTGCAAACAGGAAGCCAAAATTACCTTTTCAGGTATTAAAGAGCATGAGCCAGAGCTAAGAGGGTGTGTTGAGAAGACAATAAACAAAACCCCAATTATTTGACCTAAACATAGGTGGATGTTTAAAACCAATGTCTGTGTTATTTTGTATTATTGTTATCATCATGATCATCATCTGGAAAATTAGGAATACACAAAACAGCCACACAGAAAGAAAATCCTGGACCTCAACTCAGGTCATGCCTTCCTAAAATCTCCTTTGCAAGGTTTTATCTGCAAGAGCAGGGAGTAGAAGCAGTTGGTACAAGCAGCTGAAAGACCAAATCAAAAGCATGTGAGCAGATTAAAGAACCAATCTCTCCGTTTGATGCAGAGGAAATCCCACTAATTATAAAGAAGGGGCTTATTTCCTGGAGTCACTCTGTTTGAAGTCATCAAAACTAGTAATGCTTAATTACTCTACTTTATGGAATATATAACATCGAGGCCCTTTGCCACTCGCCAGCCCACTGCTGCCATGGCAGGCGCTGGGTTTCCAGGGGGCTGTGGTGATGTTCTTCCTCTGCCTATGCCCTTATTTATTCAAATGAAGCCCTTAACAGCCCTTGCATGAGCCTGCAGGGAAGCATTTAAACGTGGTTTAAAAGGAAGTTATGATGAAAAAAAAACCCAGAGTGATTTAGCCCTGTGACTTACCTGGCTATTACTGAAATGTGTGTGTGCTATGTGTGTGCCAGCAGAGTCCTGCAGAATCAGGTATTGAGGATTAAACCAGAGTGAAGGTATTTCCCTCATCCTAATCCTTGAAAAGGGAAGGGAACTGACAGTGGTGTGACTGAAACACAGCCCTTTGGCCCTTGCTGAGCTATCTTTGAAGGTCTAAGGGTGAGCTGTCAGCTTCTGGTTCATGGACACATCCAGATGACATCCATGGACAGGTGAAAAAGAACAGTCAGGTGTCACAAGGAAATGATAGGAGGCACAGGATGTTCTCAGAACTGGTATGAAGACATCTAAAATGGAGGACTCCTTGACTGTCCTCATCTCTCCGAGTGGCCGTAGGGCAAATCTGGTCAGGATGTGCTTTGCTCAAGGGCCAACACCCCCCAGTTTCCTCAAACACCCTGGTAAAAGCTTGAGTTTCTGGTACTGGGTGATTCACACGGAGGGGAATCACAGATTCCATTAAAAAGTAGCAAAAATCCTATTTTTACAAGTTGAGAGAAACCTTGGAAAATGTGACCCAAGAGGTTCATGCAGGGAAAGGCGAGTAAGTTCCTTTTTGCCATTCCTGGTGTGGTCTCAAGGGGATCTGAGTATTCCCAATTGCATCCCTGCACCAATTGCACCTCCACCAATGCTGCTCCCAGGACCTGAGTTTTCAAGCAAAGGCTTTCCTGGTAGGGGCGCAAAACCCATGGGATCAAAGCCCTCTCCCAGGATACCCTGAGGTTCCCTAAGCCAAAACTCTTCTAAAGGCAAACTCCAGGGAGCAGTTACGATGAAGAGCTGCCCATTTCCATGGCTGGGGAGCACCAGAACAACCCAGGTGTGGGTTTGACTTGCTCAGGTCTGGCTGGTGATGAGACTTCTTTCAAATTGCTCTTTTTCCAGCTAAGTTGGTAAAGGTTGCAGGGGAGGGACAGCAGCACAGCTTTTCTTTCATCACCACCTGCACGCACCCACCTGGGTCTGTGGAAGCTGCACAGACACTACCATTACCAATGGCAACAATGAATCTCCTGCTCCATCCTGGAGTTTCTCCCAAATAATAGAGTCCAGTTGGTAGAGAACATGGAGATGTGGAGGCATGTGCGTCTGTTTGAAATTCTGCACATACCATGGCATCAGAAATGTCCCAGAAATGCTGCTTTGGAGTCATGAGGCCGCACAGCTGGGAATTGTAGGTGAAAAGGGTTTGTTTCCCCTAAGACAGAAGGGAAAGAAATCTGCTAAGCCTAGGTTTGATCTGACTGGGAAATGCAACTGGGCTCCAGACTAGCTCGGCTGGCCTGAAAAATCCCTTTTAAGATGTCTGAGCCTTGTAGAAGCCCCAAGCAGAGCATGTCTCTAAAAACCCCGCTGCCCGCATGAGGCCCCTTGCAATTCTGCTGCTGGTGGGAGAACAGGGGCGTGCTGTGCTGGACAGCATCCACAGGACAGGGAACATCGGCTTCTGCTGCTCCCCCTGCTCTTGGCAGTGCCCTTCCTTGGTGGAGGTCAGGCTCCAGAAAGGCCCCAGCGCTGCTAGGCTCTATGGGAGGGTGGGAGTGCATTGAGGCATCCACACAGATCTGGGGGATGAGGGCTCAGTGTCCAGCCTGGTCACAGCCTGGTCTGCTCTGGGTCCCAAGGCCTGCACGGCCCTACCAGGACCTTCCCTGCTCGGTGCTCTCCTTTGGAGAGCAAGAATCCACCTGGAAGGGCACAGCTCAGAGCTGTCTTTGCTCCATTTTTTACATGCTTGGGGGGGCATGAATCAAAATATTTCCCTGAGCAACACAGAGAATTCCAGCATTTCACCCATTGCAGGTGATGGGAATAGTTCAAGCAGGACCTGAAATAAAACTCTCACATTTCAGTCCCTCTGGAACTGAGAAACACCCACGACAAGCCTATAGTTGATTTTTTTTGCCTCATTTCTTCAGCTCCAAGATATCAAAGGAGAAAAAGGATCCGCTGCAAGGCAAATGTCCCTATCTTTGCTGGCTGGGAAGAGACCAGCCAGGAAGGAACTGTATTATCCAAAGAGGCTTTCTAGGGCTGGACACATCCTCTCCTGTGATCTATCCTGGCACAGGCAGCAGTGAGGAGCAGACCCAGATTACTCAGACCTGGGACTCAGCCTTGCATCTCCATCTCAGCCATGAGACTGATGACCTGCTGCAGGTGGGAAGAAGCCTGGGCTGCATTCCTCAAGGCTCTGGGCAGAAGGATGGATTTAACCCCCCTGGTCCTAACCCCGTCCTAGGTCAGAGCTCTGAGCTGTTCTAACACCAGAGCACAAACTAAACTTTGGGGGCTTGCCCTGAGGCCACAGGCAATGGACCTTTTTTCCCTTCAACCTCAAAATGTGGGCTGAGGCAGAGGTGGGTTCTGTGCCTGAAAAATAAACACATCACAAGACCTAAACCTTCCTGTAAGAGAAGGACAAGGGCTTAAATGCTCTGCTCAAAGGGGTGTGGAAGGGGGTCCCGCTCTCCTGCTGGCTCTCCCTGGAGGACAGGGTGAGTTGGTCCCCACTGCCATCACAGAGCAAAGACCTTGCCGCAGCCTGGCTGAGGTCTGTTTGTCACTTTTCCTTCATTATTTGCAGTTTGTACACAGGCGTCATTAGGGATTCATTCGGTTTCCCTAGCAGCAGGCATTAGTCTGGCTTCCCTTTCCCCCTTCTCTCGCCAGCGCCCTTTATTTTTAGTGTCTTATTTACAGTTTGACAGAGTAACTGTAACCCTTGCAAGCTACTCCAGCGGCTTTAATCGGGGGAATAATGAGTCCTGTCTGGCGATGAATAGAATTTAGGGGACAGATTGTTCCACATTCGCCCGGTGGGGTAATTTATTTATGTGCGGACTTGTCAGGAGGAGAAAGGGACGGGGGATCTGTATGCACCGAGGACATTGCCGGCGCTGAAAGGGAAGGGAGAATGGAGCCAAACGCCCCAGATCCCGCTGCCCCCCACCCCGCCCCTCCGGCAGCTGAATGCCTCCGGTGGCCGTGAACTTGGATGGGCCGAAAGCCCCATTCCCAGGCCCTCGGCACGTCAGCGGGGCCGCCGGGCGGCTGGGCTGAGGCAGCGGGCTCGGGGCTCCAGATGGGTCCGGCCGCGGTGGGCAGCCCTCCCCGGCACTGCCCCGCATAGCCGCGGCACGGGGAGCAGCCCCATAGCAACCGTACAGTAGCAGGAGCACAGCGGGGGTCTGGGAAGAGAGGCAAAGCCCTCGGAAAAATACAGGATGGGTCCAGACAATGGCTCTCTCTCATATCATAAATTACACGGCAGCAACAAAAAGCAACGGATCCTGCCCTCTCCCCCGCTCCCACAGCCCGGGCGCTCGCTGGACGCCGCTGGGCATCCCCAGGCAAAGGGACAGGGACGGCACGAGGGGTTTCCGAAGAAGAGAGGTGGAGGCATTGCACCTCTTAGCCCACAGCATCCCCTTCACTCTTTCCCTGTCCCCTCAAAGCATATTTCCTTTGCTCCACAGCTTTTCTGCTTTTTGCCTCCCTGGAGCACCTCCACCTCAGCACCAGAGTCGCCTGTTGTACCACGACTGTGGTCCTTCAGCCAGTGCTGACTGTGCCTAGGATCAGAGAGAAGCAGCTCCTGGTCCAGAAGCAGGACAGTTTCTCCTTCTTCTATTCTTGAGGGAAAACGCCCTTTCACTCCCTTTTTCTTCTCCCTGGCTCAAGGCTGGGAGCATTTTGCATCTAGAGCCGACAGCAGCAAGGTCTCAGCTCAGTGTTTTCTAGGAGATGGCTGGAGCTGGACCAGGCTGCACCACAGCCATCCGTGGACTCCCATGCAAAGCAGGACAGTGGGATCCACCAAGCTCCAAGGTGATCTCAGCCAGGAGATGGTCCCCATTAGCAGAAAGGATCCACCTTGCGGAGACACTATAGAGGCAGGACAGGTGTGCAGAGGGTCACTTTACACCCCCAACTGCCAGGCAGCATCAGGCTAAAAGAGGGGGGGATCAGGCTGCTCGTCCCCACTCAGACATGGATGTGCTCAAGCTCCACCTGAGTTTGTTGCTGATGTCCCTTAAACCTCTCTCAGCTTGGCCCAGCTCCCATCTACACTTGGCAACTTTCCTTTACATAAATAGCCTCAAAGTTAGTGTAGAATTTTCTGCCTAAGTGAGGACACATTTTAAGTAGCCAGTGTGGCATCAGGACACTCCTGCTCTGGCAACATCCTTTTCACTGCAGTGTAGCCATTCTGGCTGCAGGGGATTTGCCTTCCCTGCTCAGTCAGTAGAGTCAGGAATGGAACAGCTGCAGCCACAGACTGACTCCTGTTACCACGATGCTGCAGAGCATCTTCCTGTTCCTGGAGTTTTACCAGTTTACCAGCATACTGGGAGAGAACTGAGTGAGCCACATGACTCTCAGTCCAAGCAATCACCCAGACACACCTTACCCAGTCTGTGTTCCTTTCACAGGTGAGGGGGCCACAAGGACCACAGGTTCTGGCTACCTTAGATTTCAAACCATGGGAGCAGCAAGTTAGTGGGCAGTGTAGAGGACTAAACCAGGCAGAGAGCACTGACATCAAATCTCCAGGCCATGGAGCAGATAACTAGTCTTCTCTGAACATCCACTGGCTGGAGTAGAACCTGTGTGATAGTCCTGGCAAGTTGTCACCAAGGCCTGGGGCCAAAGGTGATGCGCCGGCCTGCTTTGGAGCAAAGGTCTGACCAAGGATCCTACAGCTGGAGACAGCCCTCAGCCAGCACATGCACCTGGGGGTCTGGGAAGATGAGGACAGTGTCTGCTCACACCCCCAGGTAGGACCTCACCCCAGGGACACTGCACCAGCCCCTGGCAAGGGATGCTCCAGCCCAAGAGCTGATTTCAGGCCAGACCTCCCTCTTGGCAGAAAGGTTGAAACCTCTTCTTGCTCAGCTGAACTCAAGGTGAGACAAGAGTCCTTGCGCACACCTAAAAAATGTGAGAAAATATCTTTGCACCAGGAACCTGTCTCTGCTCTGCCGAGTGCTTTGGTGGGTGCACAGCCCAGCTCCGGGGTCAGGGGCAGCCCCTGCCCCGCTCCATTCTGCCGAGGGAGCAGAGCGGTGCCGATCCCAGTGAAACCTGCAGCACTACTGCGTCGGGCCTGGGGAGGGGGAACCTCCTCCGGGTACAATGACTGTCTATTCTGCTGATCACAAGCCTAATCCTCTTTGGTTTTTAATTGGCATTTGGGCTAAGCTGATTTAAACCTCTTCACCTTGTTGGGTCCCCCCTCCCCACTTCTTTCTTTTCTTCTTCTTCTTTTTTNAAATGTGCTGAACACACTTGGAAACAATGCAGAGTTTGTGAATCAGACTTGACCACTGGCAAAGGACCTGCTTCAGCTGCGCCTCAATAATAAATGCACTGTCCCTTCCCAACACCTCTCCCCCTGCCCATCACCTCCACCTCAGGCCAGCTGCCCACTGGTGTGGGCTCTACCTACCATCCCCATCCCTCAAGGGATGCAGCTTCCCCACGCCCCAGTGTGACCCACCACAGTGGTAGCACATCCCCAGGCTCACCAGTGAGTGGCCCACAGGGCGATGTGCAGTGGCAGAATGGGGATGTCCCGGTGTCCTCTGCACCCTGTCCATGCCTGAGTTGGTGCTCTGTCCTCACGCCGAGGCCTGGTGCTGGTCAGCAGCCCTGGTCAGCAGCCTTGGTCAGCCTGGACAGATGCTGGTGTAAATCAGGATCCACATCATGCTCCAGGCCAGGGTCTGCCATCAGGAGCAGGGAGAGGAGGAGGTTGAAGTGGGATCAGCCATGGTGAGGGGCTTCTGCTGAAAGTGCCTCAAGACAAGGTCCTTCCGGCAGCTCCTCACGGCTCATGGCTTTTGGAGGGTGGGGTTTTCTATATAACCCCCACTCCTGATTCATGTAATAATGAGCCAATCTGAACTAAAACCAAATACAACAGAAACATATTTATTATCCGCTTTCCATTTAACAGGCAAACCCCCCCTCCTCAAGGAACCCCAAAGGAGACCTTTGTTCCTGTGGATGAGACAGACCTCTCCCAGGGCTTGGGCATTATGAGTTAACAAACCCAGAAAAAAAAGATGTTAAACACAGAAAAAATCCAGATGTTTGAGACTTCAGGCCAAGTAGTCAGCAAGGAAGGTGCTGGTGACCATGAAGATTTTGGCTCCTCTTTTTCCCCACCACATGGTCACCATGAGCTCTCATCAGTCCCCAGGCACTTGCCATGGAGACACTCAGCCCATCCCAGCAGCCTGATGGTGCCAAATCCAGTGTAAGAGCTTAGGGAATGTCTTTTTAAAAAAAAATCCAAAAATTTAAAAAATCCACTTACCAGGTTATTCCCAGTGAACTCTCACCAGGGCCAGAGACCTACAATTTGTCAGTCAGAAAATGAGCATCATGTAGGGTGAACCCATGTCCAGCCTGGCAAGAGAGAGAAAAGAGGATCGGAACTCGTTAAATGTCAGACCCGTGTTCCCTGGCTGGATTACACCAGGATAGGGAGATTACAGCCACGCTTCTGACACTAGATGGGAATGAGGAAGAGAGAATTCACCTGGGAAACTCTCAGCATCTTTGAAACTGAGCTAGTTTCCTAATTTGAGATGCCTCTGTGGGGCCTCAGCCTTGTAGGGAGCAAGAGGAGCCTGGATCTGCTTGGGGGCAATTTGAAATGGGGAAAAGCTGTCATTGCACCATTCCCTGTCCCTGCCAAGTGTGGTGCCAGCCAGCATCTCACTGCTGTCATGTACAAAAACCAACTCCAAGTACTCAAAAGCTACAAGCAGGACCAAAACCTCTAAATCTAAGTCAAAAAACCACCTTCTTTATTCTTTGTCTTCTGGGGAGCTGTGTTCTCCAGGTCTCCAGCCCTGCCCAGGCCAGTGACTGCTCCACCAAGGCCCAAAGCCAAACCCAAGCCCAGATCACCCTGAGGCCTGGGGGATTTATCCTGAGCTCCTCACAGTGGCCAAGCACAGGGAGACCCATCACCAGCAAGAACCTCATTGAGGGAAGAGTCTTGGGTCAAAAGAGGAGCCTGATGCGATGCACCCTGTGACTGCCACCCTCAATGCAGCAGGAACCAAGTGGCAAAGCTCCAGCACTGTTCATTCCTGCTTGAAAATACCAAAACTGAGCAGCCCTGACCCTTTGGATGCTTTGGTGCATCCTTACAAAATTGTTTTATATTTTAATAATATATTAATATTCACTTTATGTACTTTCCATCTGTATAAACTCTGCCTCCAGCTATGGCTACTCACATGGATTTAGACACCTAGTACAGAACTGACATGGCTTAACAGAGGAAGAGTCAGAGAAAGAGCTCATTCTCCTGTCCATTAGTCCTATGAATCATCTTTACCACTGCAGAAATCAGAGACAATCTGGTCCTGTGAAAATTCAATGGTGCAAAGCCAGTGAGTGGCACTGGTGGGAGCAGAGCAGCAATGCCCAGACCCATCCTCTTCCAGCTGTGCTTCCGATACATTCCTGTGCCCCATCCCAGGGAAAGAACCAGAAAAAAAGAAGGACACAAAAAANCAAGTAGCTCAAGAAAAATCAAAGAAAAAAAAAAAAAAAAAAAAAAAAAGCCCCAGCATAGACTGAAGTTTATAAATAAAAGCAGTGAGAAATGGACTAAGTAGCTGCAGCTTAGCCCAAGAGCTAAGAGCCTTAGCGCATTTTTGCAAGTTTTAGGGAAGTATTTCCCATTCCTGACTAAGCACAGAGTTTGGCAGGCAGAGTGGAGCGCGTGGCCGCACACCCTTCACAGGTCCAGCTAAAGGGCTACAACCGCGACAGTCATCCCTTCCCAGTCCTTTCCCAGCTCACAGACCCCACCAGGGACCAGGCAAGAGCCAAGCCCAGCCACGTTCCCCAGGGGCTGCCCCCAGCCAGGCATGTCTGGGGCTCCGGCATCCGCCCGCAAGCAAAAAGTGTGATTCATTTTTCTTCTAGGGATAAATTTTCAGTTGGTTTTAATCTGCTTTCAAAATTCCCGTCACACCAGGGTTAAACTCACTTAGCATATTTAGCCTTTTAAGTTTCCAGATCTCATGCCAACAGAGGGATGGGGAAAAATTAAAAAGAACAACAAACGCAGCCTCATGGAACACCAAGATTTTCACCTAAACCACAAACCTCTTGCAATGGGTCTTCAGATAAAACACCCCAATGTATTTCAAGTGCTGTAGTAAAATTAATCACTTTCCACCCCACCAGTTGTGGGAAGAGGTTTTTCCCCTCTCTCAGATTAACCTGAGCACAATAACTTTGTGCCCACAGATCACCTGGACCAGGCGAAGCCTCTCATGCCTCAGCCCATCGTGCACAGGAGGGGATGAAGTCACTCTTGTTTCGCATTGATTCTTTCCCCCTTTCTTAAACAGCCATGGAATGGTTTCAGCAACAGAAAAAATGAGGCTATTGAATTTTTCTAGTCCAAAAGACGGAGGAGGGATTAAAAAAAAATTAAACAGCTGTTTCGCTAATGTTATCACAGTACACAAAGAATGAAACGTCATCTAGTGCATCTAGGAAAAATTTCTGCAGCCAAGCCTCAAGCCCCACAGTGTCCTCAGGAGGCACGGAGGGTATTTTGCACAATAATTTAAAAAAANNNGGGAGGGGGGGTTTTTTTAAAAAAAAAAAAAAAAAAAAAAAAAAAAAAAAAAAAAAAAAAAAAGGTAAAAAAAAAAGATGATAGAGCTGTCTTTGGCGCAATTTCCACGTACAAAACCTGGAGATGAGATGAAAAGAGGCTGATTTTGGGGTGTGGTTGGCTGGGGGATTTTGTGGCTGTGAGGCCCCAGCGACTGCGGGAAAAGGGAAATCCCAAATGCCCACAGTGAGGTTGGGATGAGCCCCTTGAGGCCGAAGGCCCCATGGCGAGGCCGCGGCACCTGGAGCACCGCGAGCGCGTCTGTCCCGCCCGATCGAAGCTGCCGGAACGCTCCCGCCCGCGGGCCTGGGCCAGGCACGGGGAATCGGCCATTTTACACATCAGCTGCCTAAAATGGTGGCTCCCACCTTGCCTTCCTCCTCAGCACGCATGCACCCACGGGGAGGGGAGGGACAGGGCCGCAGCCCCCCGCACGAGAGGGCGCCGGGAACGGGAGCCAAGATGGAATTAGAGGTAGAAATTAAAGGAGGGGAAGGGGGGGAAGCGGGAGAGGATGCGCCTCGCCTCGCCACGGCCTAGCCACCGATGGTTGGCTTTGTGCGTCCTGCGGAAGGGACAGGCAGGAAGGCCTCGAGGGGGGAAAAATGGGGGGAAAGAAGGGGAAGAAAAAGAGCGTTTGGGTGAGGATGGCGAGGGGCAAAGATGCGCGAGGGTGCGAGGGAAAAAAAATCTTCCCTTCTTTCTTCACCGACCCCCCTTTACCCTCCCCGCAATCCCGCTTTGACTTTTCCCACAGAAGTAGCCAACCTCCAAGAATGCAAATGACATTCATTATGCAAATGCATGCAAATCAGGTTTAACTATCGGAAGAAGGGCTCGGAATTTCTAATGGATTAACTCTTTCCTGCACGGCCCAGATGACAAGAGCCCTCGTGTCTTCCTTGGGGCTTTGTGATTCCCCATCCATCGCGGGCACCCCGACCCGCACCCCTCGACGGGCACCGAGGTGGGGAGGGTGGAACAAAGCATCAGGAAAATACCAACAACAACAATAAAAACCCTACTGGCGTGGGAGCGGCTACCCCTTCGTTAAACGTTTCGGCAGGAGACAAGACTAAGCAGGCTTAGGCGCGAAATTGGGGAAAAAAATGGAAATGAAAATGGAAAAAGAAAACAAAGAAAAAATAGAAAACAACAACAATAAAAGGGAAAATAAAATGAAACATTAGAAAGGAAAGTAAAAAGGAAAATAAAGAAAAAGGAAAACTAAAAAATAAGTCAAAAACTAAAATTAAATATTAGGTAAGAAAATGAAGGGAAGGATAGAAAAGAAAAGGAAGGGAAGGGAAAGAATAGAAGCAGGCCATTCTTGGCAGAAGGTGAAATTCTCCGGTGGTGCAGCAGTGAAGGGTCCTGGCAGTCACAAGGGTTTGGCTGCTCACATCAAACCCTCTCACTGGGCTGGCTTTGGAGCCCTTGGCTCTTCTGCTGGGAGCAAAGTCACAGAACACACCAAGATTCCATTCTCTCTCTCTTTTTTTTTTTTTTCCTCCCTAGTGTTTTCATTGAGGAAAAAAATTAAGTTACAATTTCCCCCAGTGCTGAGTGAGCCCGTGGTCCTCTGAGGAGAGAGGAAGGGAGGAGCAGAGGGTGGCAGTGGTGGCACAGGGCCCCAGTCCACATCCCTGTGACTGTCCAGCATCTTGAGATGCTCAGAGTGCGTCTGAAACATGCGTGGCTTCAGTGTGGGACCACTGCCTCATTCCTCCAAACCTTTGTAAAAATCCTGATTCCTGATCCCAGCCCCAAAGATGAGAAGGCCCCAGTGCTGGGAACTGAAAGAAGGAAATTCCGGGTAGTGACCTTGTGCTCACCAAATGTTGGGATTGTAGGAATTATGAATACTACAGTGGGCTGTAAAGTAGAGAAATAGATGCATGGCAGAATTCTAAATATTTTATAGCAACATTGTGTTGGTTCATAATAATAAAGCACTTTAGGACTATTGCTGTGTTTTGCCCGAGAATAATTCCTTATCTGTTCCAAAACCTTCTGATTTTTCTGTTTTTTTCCATACCTCCTTTTACATTTGATCTTTTTTCCCAATCTACTCAAAATCTCTTGCTATTTGAGCTGTAAGTTGTTACGTGCAGCAGCAATAGACTGTTGAAGGACAAGAAATTCCCAGATTGTAGGGGTTTGGTTTGAGACATCATAAAAATTATTGGTTTAGAGTCAGTTTGCTCTGCTCTGAAATGCATGAGCCCAGAACTACCGATCAGTTATAAAAAAATAAACCCTTTTATTTCATTAACCTGGTTCCAGCATAATAAGGTCTCTTCAAAATGTAAAATATATTTAAGGTGTCCACTTTGGCAAACCCCTTTCCTTAATTAAAAAAAAAAAAAAAGAGAAAAAAATTAATAATATTTTTTTAAAAGGCAGCAGTAATTTGGGTTTCTTTATGTCTTCTGGCCTCCAGCCCATAAGAGCAGCAGCCTTGCTCTGCTTCCCTCATCTTGTTTTGACTCCAAGTCCCAATTTCCAAGTTCACACATCATTCCAAAACTGGAATTGGGTGATTTTTTTCTTTTTTAATTAATTACTGGAAAGTATATTAAAAAAACCAACAAAAACAAAACACACAAAAAAACCCCCAAAAAACCAGAAAGAAAACACCAACCAACCAAACACACAAACACACACATGCAGGGAAAAGAAAAGAAAAAGAAAAAAAAAA
>VXBB01020855.1:121236-132512 GCA_013399915.1 Illadopsis cleaveri
GGATTATTATTTTCCCCTCCTTATTCCAGAGTAGCAATTAAAGAAAGTGGCAACTTTTGCCTTCCGCTGGGACAGACGTTCATTTTTTGGGTCTCAAAGCACCTCTTTATTCTCTCTGATACTGAACTTTAAAGAGGAGGGGTTGGAGCAAAGCGGCAGAAAATTTTATCCTATTTTTTTGGAATTCTCTGGGCAATGCTGGCTCCTCGAGTGGAAGGCACGCAGCCTTTGAGTCCACCTCAGGAGATTTGTGCCCGTCTCATCTCACATTTCTTTTTCCGGTGCCCGGCGCTGCCACAGGGCATGAAAAGGGGCGTTAGTGCACCAACTTATTTTTGAAGAGAGTTTCTGCTGGAAGGCAAATCCCGGGCTGCGACGCGGGGGTGGTCAGTCTCAGATGATCCGGGAGGATTTTTACCTCGGAAAGCCGGGATTTTGGGCCGTGGGTGTCCCGGGGGAGGCAGGCAGGCGGGGACCCGCAGGAGCTCCGCCGCCGCCCTCAGCCCCGCGCTCTTTGCTCGCAGTGCAATCCCCCTTGCCCCGCACGGAGCCGCGTAGCCCCTGCACCCATTAAAATTTGAAAAAAACCCTCCAGGAAACCCAAAGCAAACCCGTAATCCCCCCAGAAGGGTCTGGTTTGCAGCGCACGAGGGGAGAGGGGAGGAACGTCCCCCACCTGTGCAGCCCCCCGGCGTTTATCTCGATGAATCTCTGCAAGGCACCGCGGTGCTGTGAGTGCAGCTCTGTCCCCCCCAGCCCCTACCCCACCAGCAGCCCCCTGCCAAGATGAGACTTGGGAAGAGGCCACGCACATCAGAGTGGAAGATTCAGCAGCAGCACCCCCAAAACTGACAAGAAGCCCCTGGGCTCTGCCTAAACCTGGGTGTGCCCTATCCAGGTGCACCCTTCTTGTGTGTGTTCTATCTGTGTGCACCTCATCCATGTGCACTTTGTCCGTGCATGCCCTGTGCATGCAGCGTGTGTGTCCCACATGTGGCACATGGAAGATGCAGGCAGGGTGGGACCACAGTGGAATTTCCATCCAGATGCACACAGACACCAACTCGATCCACCCCAGCAGCTCCCAGCTCCCTCCACGAAGGGCACCTGCAGGGACATGCTCTCTGTGTCCCTGTGCATGTGGAAGGGCAAAATATCCTCTGCAAAATGCCAGTAGCCTGCATTTGCCTGCTGCCTTTCCGCACTTGGGGAAAAGCAAAGAGTGCTCCCTGTTCTCACTGGCGGGTGCTGGACACCGGTGAGCACCTCCGAGGCCACACAGGGTGCAAGGAGCCTGCAAGGACCCAGTGTGGAGCAGCCTGCAGCTTCCCTGCTGGGTTTTTAAAAGAAAATTCCCTCCTTTTTTCGCCTGCCAGCTCAGAGAGGCTCCATGTGGGAGATGTATGAGCTCTGTAAGAGATGCCACATATGGGTCAGAGAGGATTTTTGGTTTTTAAGTATTTGCACGGAGATGTCCACACAGACGCCTGACTTTAGACAAGCCGTGGGTTATTTTCTGTAGACAATGTTCACATGACCAGCCTTGCCTCTGAGTGTGTGTGTGGCTGCTGCCCTGGGACATTCAGATACAGGTTTTTGTTTGAGATTCTCCCAGCAGTCCCAGTCACCTCAAAATCTGGGATACAGCTGCCTGAGCAGATCAGTGGCTTGTGGGTTCGGGGGAAAAGGGAAAGGGTCTGGAGCTGGGTGGTTTCTAAGTAAATGTCTTTGTCTTAGTGCCAACCTCCTCTCCATGGATGGCATTTTTCTGCCTTTGCTGGGCACTATCGCTGCTGCCTGGGCCATGCGGTGCCACGGCTGCAGCATCCTCCAGACAAAGAAAATGCCAACAAAAGCTGCATTTTGAAGCAAGTGGGTGCACACTGAAGGACAGTGGTAGAGAAGCTCCAAAGCCCTCCCCAGGCCTGCAGGGCTGTGCTAGCCATGTTCAGGCAACTCCTGACTGTCCACAGCCTCTGTCCTGGGCATCCACATCCTCTGTCCTGGATATTAGTACCCTTTGCTCCATCCTTGACTAAGAATCCCACAGTGAAACAAACCTTTATTGCCTCAGGGCTGGAAAATCTCATGGCTTCCTCCTGGCTCTCCCCAGCAAGTGCTTTCCTACCTCAACTGGAGGTTTTAGTAATTCAGGATATTTTAATAGTTCAACACAAAGGCTGAACAGTAGCTTGATGCCTTCAAAGGCACCTGTATAACCCAGTAGCTTCAGAGGGGAAGGGAGCTGAAGCCTGAAAACAAGCAAATTAATTTATATCAGACCCTCTCAGCCTCAGATGTGATGTTATCTCAGCTTCAGCTCACCTCCAAACCAACATGAAAAACAAAACAAAACAAAACCAGGAAAAACCCACAAACCCCAAACCTAAACTGAATACCAAAATTCCCTCTTTCTGTACTGGTGAGGAGGTCTGTTTTGTCTTGGTAAAATTGGGTGAAGTGTCCCCCCAGCACCTACCCTGGCTCAGCTGCCTGGAGCCCTCCGTCCAGCAGGTGCCTTTTCTTCTGCCTCAAAGGGCTTCGATCTGGACAACTCTTTTGGAGAATGGCTGTTGTAAGGGATGCCTGGCACGAACACGGCCTGATTACAGCCCAGCTCGTTAAAAAAATGTTCCCTAGGTATTGAAGGGGATAACAAGGATATTTAAACATTCCCAGCGTGCACCTTTAAGCGGCAGAAAATAAGGGAAATTGCTATCGTTTAATTCAGTATTGCTCCTTTTGAACTCCCACTGGCTCTGCCTGCAATTGTTCCCTTTACCGGAGCTTGGAGCCGAGTCTGGATTACAGCAGCATCGGGGCTGTGGGTCCAGAGGGCTGGGAGGACTGAGCACAGCAGGACCAGCTTCCCCACATGGCTAAAGGTTGATGGGGCTGGTTTCCATTTGGATTATGAAAGATTTCCCTCAATAGCCCAGAGCAGGGTCTGGGTTTGAGGCCCACAGCCCCAGTTTGTAATTACTCTCATATTTTGTGTGCAGCAGGGAGAGGGTGGAGCAGCATTTCTTTTTTGTCTGTATCTCTGAGGAAGCTTTTTCCAAAGCGATAGCAAAAAAATCCACAGCTGGTGTTGATGGATGAGACACTCAGCCATGTTCTGGTAGGGGGAAAAAAGACAAAGTCTAATTTTAGATGTTCTGAAATGCTTACAACATGCATCCCTCCAACGGCCTGGCACGAGTGCCAGTGGTTATTTCCACCCCGGCAGAAGGAGAGAACAGGGACCTAGGATCTGCTGTGCCTTGCACCAGGCTCTCCCCAGGTGACCCGGAGGGATCTCCCTGCTGGGGGCCTTTCTGCCCTGGGCAGGGCCAGTCATCAGTATTTACAGAGAGCTGCTGCTGGGCAGAAGAGGAGAGAGGGCTCCTCTCATTTGGGGCATTTTTCTCACATTTTGGCTTAGTCACTCCTGGCCAGAACCCTTTTGGAAAAGTCTTCATCACCCCAAAAAGCAGCTTTGGGAGCCCCACTGATGAAAACTCAAGTCATGCTCTGACAGGCCATTGTTTGACAAGTAGCTCACTGTTTCCAAGGGTTTTTTTCCTCAAGTCCTGTGTCACCTCCTCCCCGCTTCCCCCAAGGTCCCCGTTCCTCTGCCAGCTCCATGGACTGATGGAGCCCCAGCCCCATTCACTCCTCCCACATCCACTCCCCCCTCCCAGACTTTTCCTGCCAGCCCTGGGGATTTTGGACCCAGACCCAAACAGTCCCTCGTTTTCCCATTTAACCCAGAAGAGCTGATCTGAAGCAGCACGTAAGTAGGGGAGAAGATTTCAGGAGAGCAATGCCCCGGCATTCCCGCCCCAAACGGGGAATGTGCCATAGATGCAGGACAAAGCGGCTCAAAGGGCTCGGCGGGCTGCAGCCCCCTGCCCGAGCCTAGCCTTAGGGGAGGGTGAGTGTCTCAGCTTATCCGGCCTCTCATAAAAGTCTCCTCCATTCTAGCAAATAACCTTTATGTCCAGGGACTTGCAAAGTTTGCTTTCTCCCTCCAGGGTTAGTCACAGCAGGAGCGACAGAGAAAGCGACTGCTTGTAGGAGGTTCCTCTGCATAATAACCTCAGAGGAGTTTAGGTCTAAAGACTAAAAGGCTCTATTTACTTTCACTGACAAGGAACAATCTAAGCAGATGTCCTTTGATGGGATTAGTTATTAATCCTTGAATCATGGGTAAATGGGAAAATGATCCATTATTTTCTGCAAAATCCTTCACTACTTTAGATTTCAAGGATGGGGTGGAGGATTGTTAGCAGAAGGGTCTCAACCTGTCTGTTTTGGCCATTTTAAAATTTATTTTTACAGTTTGTGCCATGGAGCGTGACTCTGAAATAAAATTAAAAAAAAAAAACAACAAACCCTAAACAACAAAACAGAAGAACCACAAAAACCTCAAGAAAAAGGGGTTTGATTCCACCAACAGCTGAGAACAATGCACTGTGCCACAGAGACACAGCAGTAATGGGCCCAGGCATTCCCTGGATAAATACTGCGAGGATAATAATAATAATAATAATAATAATAATAATAATAATAATAATAATAATACTGGCACATCCAAAAGCCCATTCTCCAAACATCTTTGGTAACTCTGCCTAAATGTTCGGATCCTCCCAACATCTCTGTGTCCCGTCAGTGGCAAACAGCTGCTTGGTGGGCAGGTGTGGTTCGGTGTCTGCTGGGCATTCCATAAATAGCCTGTGTAGGTGCGTGCAATGCGCGGGATGAGGGAGGGATGGGAAGAGCTGGTGAGATGCTGGGTTGGCTCAGGGGACTCATTTCCCCCGGGGTAAATCCATGCAGGCACTTTTTGCTGTGAGAGGAGGTGTAGCCAAGCAAGTGTCATCCCACAGGCTGGGTGGAATTAACGATCCTGCAGGAAGGGCTGGAGGAGGCAGTAGTGGAGCTCCCACCCCTGGATCACCCCAGCCGTGGATCAACCTCATGGATGGCAGAAAGAAACCAGGAGCTGGGGTTTGCCCATCCCTCGGCACTGTGGCCACAGCTCAACTTACTGGAGTGAATATTAACAGTCCCGAGACAGCCACACACCCCGAACTCTGCCTCTGAGTCTCCCATGTAGGGAAAGCAGGAATAGATTCCCAATGAATAATTTACTTCGCTTTCTTTTGATTTGCGTTCTGATTGTGCACAGCAGTGCAGGCTCGGAGGGGGAAACATGTTCTGATTAAAGATTTATATTGGGTCTATAATTTTGTTGTTGTTGCTTAAATCTACTTCAAAGTATGAGTAGGGTGGGAGGTGTAGGTGTAAAATAAACACCCTGGAGCAGCCAAGAGCTTTTGGACCATCTTGGGGTGCAAGTGCACACACCAGTGCAAAGCATTTGATTCCACAGATAGAAACTTTGCACTCTGGAAAGGTGATCTCCCAGGCATCCTCCTCATACCAAATACAGTCAAAAAGAGATTGAAATTACCTCTATTCCCTCAAACTACTGACTCTAGGTTCCTTCTGAGCTGAGACCACATCTTAAAAATTTACAAATATAAATTTGACCTTCATTCTTTTGCTACTCTTTTACTACTCTTTCACTATTCTTTTACTACTCTTTTTCTATTCTTCTACTGTTCTTTGACCACACAGAGAACAGTTTGTGGCTGCAGGGAGTGATTAGACCTGGAGCTGGAAGAGGCTCTAACCAAGGGTCACCCCATACATAGGGAGGAACCAAACTTCAGCTTCCACCCTCCTTTGTTGCAGAAACTTGGAAATACAGGCAAGGAAATGCTCCAGATCCTTCCCAGGCTGCCAGCTGAATGAGCAGAGCAAAGGATTTTCTCTTTCTTTTCCCCATTTTCCCCTGGCTGCCACATCCCTGGCAAGCAGAGCCACTTCCCAGAGCAGCCAGAGAGCACCTCCGGTACAAAGGGAGTGTGAGACAAACAAAATCATCCACCATTCCCAAAAGTGTCTTTTGATAAACCCTCAGTGTTGCCATTCCCAGCTCCAGTTGGCCAGGGAAGAGCTAGAGCTTTGTCCAAGGGGCCTGGCTCCCACAGCTCCCAGCCTGCTCCTTGGAAAAAGCAGATTGCCTGAAATGGCATTTTCAGCAAAAATATTTTGCTGGGTATTTTGGGGCTGGCTGGCAGAATTCAGCCAACAGGACACATTGACACAAAGCCCTGCAAGGAGAAGCACCTCAGAGGTGGATGGCTTTGATCCCACTCTTCAAACGATCTTTTCCCATGACTGGAAAACTAATCTCAGGGAGTGCTGTCAGCCCTGTGGTGTCTCCAGATGCAGCCTCAGAAGGGAAAGCAGGGATGGTCCAGGTCCTGGCCTGATTCACACAGGTTGGAAATCTTGCAAGCTGCTGTTACTGTCCCGGTCAGCAAAGAGTTAGGGGATGGTTTGGATTTTGAGGGAACATAAAGCTCACCTTGTGGGGATGGTTTGGATTTTGAGGGAACATAAAGCTCACCTTGTGGGGATGGTTTGGATTTTGAGGGAACATAAAGCTCACCTTGTGGGGATGGTTTGCATTTTGAGGGAACATAAAGCTCACCTTGTCTCACCCCTTGCCATGGACAGGGACACCTTCCACAATCCCAGGCTGCTCCAAGCCCAAGTGTCCAACTTGGCCTTGAACACTTCCAGGGATCCAGGGGCAGCCACAGCTTCTATGGGCAACCTGTGCCAGGGTCTCACCATCCTCACAGTCAAGAATTCCTTCCCAATATCCCATCTAAACCTGTCCTCCGGCAGTGGGAAGTCATTCCCCCTTGTCCTGTCCTTTCAGGCCCTTGTCCAAAGTCCAGAGCCCCTTTAGGCCCTGGAAGGGGCTCTAAGGTCTCCCCGGAGCCTTCTCTTTCCAAAGTGGAACACCCCAGCTCTCCCAGCCTGTCTCCAGAACAGAGGGGCTCCAGCCCTTGGATCAGCTCTGTTACCTCTTCTGGACTTGCTCCAGCAGCTTCACGTCCGTCCGGTGCTTGGGCCACAGAGCTGGAGGCAGCTCTGCAGGGGCATCTCACCAGGGTGGAACAGAGGGGCAGATTCCTGCCTCACCTGATGCCCACACTGCTGTGGATATGCCCGGCACAGCGCTGGTTTTCTGGGCTGCCGATGCACGCGGTCAGTTCATATTGAAGATCTCTGTGGTTTCAGTCATTCCCAAGGAATTCATTCCGGACTGAGGATCTCCCCAGCTATGCAGCACACGAGACAATGAAAAATGGAGACAGCCGGGGTCCTAAACCGCTCCGCGCTGCAGCTCCGGGATGGCCCAAAGCCTCGCACCCTCTGAACCCCCATTTCCAGCCACTCTGTCAATCAGCGCAGCGGCGCGCTGCGCTCTGCCGCCACCTGGCGGCCGCTACGGCGAAACGCGCCTACCCCCAGAAAGCGCCCCCCGCTCCTCCGAACCGGGACCGGGCGGGGGCAGCGGGAGTAATTCGGCTTTGAGAGCATTAAAGGAAATTAAGCAGCGGGCCTGAACTCGGGGGGAAGGGGATCTCCCCCTCCCCTGCACCAGTTTTGGGGTGAAAAGGTGATTTTTGCTGGGAGTAACCTCTTGGCTTGGTTTAGTTGAAATCATAGAACCATGGAATATTTGAGGCTGGAAGACGCCTCTGAGGTCGTCGAGTCCAGCTGTTCCCCCAGCACTGCCAAGGCCACCACTAATGCAAGTCCTCAGATGCCACATCCAAATGTCTGTTAAATCCATTCAGGAACGGGCACAGCACACAGCCCTGGGAAGTCTGTGCCAGTGCCTGACCGCCCTCTCCATGAAGGAATTTTCCTATTATCCCACCTAAAACTCCCCTGGCACAACTTGAGGCCATTTCCTCCGGTCCTGTCTCTTGCTCCTTGGAAGCAGAGCCCTCACCTGGTTGCCCCCTCCTGTCAGGGAGTTGTGGAGAGTGAGAAGGTCCCCCCTGAGCCTCTTTTTCTCCAGGATGAGCCTCCCCGCCTCCCAGCTCTTTCAGGCGCTCCAGCCCCTTCCTCAGCTCTGTTCCCCTCTCCGGATATGCTCCAGCCCCTCAATGTCTTTCTTGTAATGAGAGGCCCAAAACTGAATCCAGGACTTGGGGTGAGGGTCCCAGGATGCCTGCTCGGCTGCCCTTCCCGCAGGTATCAGCCTCAGCATTCCCAGGCATATCCTGAATCCAGAGGTACCTAGTCAGGCTGTGCAACAGGGACTCAACCCCAAAGACATGTCCTTGGATCACACTCACTTGACATCCTCACTGGAAGCCTCACAGAAATCCACCTCCAGCAGGAGGGAGGCCCCGGTCTAAAGTTCAGCCCACATGGTTCTTATCAGGGGATGGTCCAACCCCCATCAGGAAAAGCTTTGGGCCGGAAAGGCAGTGCCCGACCTGTAGGGAGGCTGCCAGGACCTGTGAGAGCCACAGCATAGGATGTCTTGGGCTATCTTGGGGTGTCCATCCCAGCTCAAGGACTGCAGGGAGGCACCAGAAACTGAGGTGGATCACCATCTCCACCAGGAGTATCCCAGGGGAACCGAAAGCATCCCAGGACAGCCATAACTCCGCCTTGGGGCAGCCTCTCCACTGAGCCAGGGGTGTCCTGGTCCTCAGCCTGGCTGGATCCTTCACAGACATGGGACAGGGACGGGAGACTGGAAACCCCTGAGCAGGACAGCAGGATCACCCCTGCTCCTGCATCCCTCCAGCTGCTCCAGGTGCCTCCCACTGCCATGCACCTGCATGAGTTCCTGCCCTTGTGGGAGTGGGGACAGCAGCATCATCTGCAGCCACTGAGACCAGGTGACACCAGAGCATCCCCACCTCACCAGCACCTGGAGCTGGAGCCCGGAGTGATGCCCTGCTGCATCCTGCCACACAGAGAGCAGGAAAGAAAGAGCCAGAGGCGTGGAAAATTATCAGAAACGTGTATTTTTTTTTCTTTTTAATAGTAAACCTCTTTACAACAAATATAGTGAAAGAGTTTCCAAACAAAACTCATAAGAATTTTTCATGGTAATTATTATTATTATCATCATTTTTTAATATATTTTTTCTTATTGTGGAATATACAATAACGCATCACCATACAGCACAAAAAAAGGAATATTGAAAAAACGAAATAGACGTCTCAACCACGTGCTGCAGTCCCTGGGAAGGAGCCACTGATTGTCAAGGGAGCAAGGACAGGAGGGAATGGGGACAGGGAATGGGGATGGTGTCCCCAGGGCGTGGGAGGTTCTCAGTCAGGCCAGACCCCGAGGGTGCAAACACTCCAGAGAAAGATGGATTTAAGTCAAAGATCCCGGTTAAAACATTACAAGCCCTCGACATAAATCCTCCCTCCCCTCCCACTGCTGCTGCAGGGCTCCCATGGCATCGCCCAGAAAGCTGGACACGGGCAAGGGAACACCCTGGTCCCTGTGCCCCACGGCTGCCCTGAGCTGCCACCCATGGGCGCCGAATCCCTTGACTCGCACACACACACACACCCACACACACGGGTGGAGGAGCAACAGGGAAAAAAGAGGTTAAAAATATATATATATTATAGATACAGTTTCTCTCTTTTTTTCTTCTTTTTTTTTTTTCCCTTTTAAATTGCTTCTCAAAACAATAAATAAAACTCCTCGGGGGAAGTGCACGTCCTGTTTTGTTTCTACCTGTGCAGCACCCTGGGGGGAGGATGCAGAGCTGCCTGTGCCGGTACAGACGGGCTGAGCGGGGACATCCAACGAACCATCACACAGAGAAGCTGACGGGGGGGCATATATTTTTTTTTTTTTTTTTTTTTTTTTTAGTGCATCATTTAAAGGGTCTATTCTATTTTACAAAGGTTTTTGCAGACGCCCCAGAGTTTGCTAACACCTACCTGCTTAACTGAGCTATGGGGAGCCAGGGAAGCAAAGGGGATGGGGGAGGACAAGGACCAGACCCGGAGGCCATGGGGGACAGGAAGCAGGAGCAGCAGCTTGGCTCCGATGGTCCCCACCTCTTCAACATCTGATTTGCCCGCAAATGCTTGGGAAGAGCCGTGGGGAGGAGGAGAGTCACGGCCCAAGGTGGGCTGCTTCACCCCTCGGCCTTGGAGATGCCAGGAGCCCATGGGGACATCCCAGCACCGTCTCACAAGAGCGTTTCCCTGCGGAGAGGATGTCCCTAAGGCTCTGAGGTGGGTTCACATCCGGAGAGCGAGGAGCTGGGCCAGTCTCTACATCTCATCGGCACCAGTACGAAAATCTCACTCTGAAATCCCATCTGAATTGAAGAAATCCCGCACTGTTCCCCAGCACAATGCTGGGGTTTCCCCGTGGCCCGTGGTGGATGCGGGGGGCTGGGGGGAGACAGCAGCTGCCCATCCCCACCCAGTGACGATCGGCCTGGGGATATCATAGAAACCTCAGCTCCCGGAAAACCATCCCAGCCTGTTTGGAGACGGTCCTGGCGCAGCCTGAGCCACACCACCCTCTTCTGGCTTAAGTAAAGCACATTTCAAACAGGCATCGCTCCAGAGAACGGAGCTCGGGAGGAAGAAATTGGGAAGTAACTGGGGTTTCCCCTCGCTAGGGAAAAGAGGGGAGCTGGAACTACCCTGTTAACCGCTCCAAGGCGCCCGATTCCTGCCCGGAGAGTGGCAGAGATCCAGAGCATCCCCACACACCTGGGATCTTCCCATTTCCAAGGCTCACTAAAAGACACTCCTGGGTGTTGCTGACCTCTCCAGACCCACGGGGGACACGCCGGCGTGTTGGGAACCCTGTGGAAAAGCAGCCCTGGTATGAAACCACTGCCTGGTACGAAGTGGCTGCTCCTGTCCAAGACCCTGTCAGCGTCTGGGTCTGGGACATGGAAACTTGAGGAGCAGGCAGGCCTGGGGAGGGGGTGCATGGGAAGAGCCAAGAGAGTTAAACAAGAAATTGCTGTACAACTCGGCCATGTCCAAAGTCAGTATTATTACAATATACTCTGACAAAAATATAATCTCATTTCATATCAATACAACAAAAAAACCCCCAAAACNTCCCGGTTAAAACATTACAAGCCCTCGACATAAATCCTCCCTCCCCTCCCACTGCTGCTGCAGGGCTCCCATGGCATCGCCCAGAAAGCTGGACACGGGCAAGGGAACACCCTGGTCCCTGTGCCCCACGGCTGCCCTGAGCTGCCACCCATGGGCGCCGAATCCCTTGACTCGCACACACACACACACCCACACACACGGGTGGAGGAGCAACAGGGAAAAAAGAGGTTAAAAATATATATATATTATAGATACAGTTTCTCTCTTTTTTTCTTCTTTTTTTTTTT
>VXBB01020855.1:142689-160929 GCA_013399915.1 Illadopsis cleaveri
CCTGGGGCATCTTCCCCTGTGCCTAGGGCATCCCCACCTGTAACTGGGACATCCCCACCTGTGCCTGGGGTGTCCCCACCTGTTACTGGGACATTTCCACCTGTACCTGGGGCATCTCCGCCTGCGCCTGGGGCATTCCCACCTGTGCCTGGGGCGCACCTGGGACAGCCCCACCCACACCTGGGACAGCCCCACGCGCACAGTGCCCCGGGTGGCAGCAGGGGGCGCTCCCCACCCGTCACGGGGACATGTAACTGGCACCGTGTCCCCTCTCCACGGGAACCCCACACCCCGGGACTTCCTCCCCCACAGCAGCCACTGTTCTCACCCCCTCCGTGCACACCCCACGCTTCTATACCCTCGCGCCCCGCCCCTCCCCCTACTTGCAGGGCAATGCCTTTCCCATGCAGAACCTCAGAGGCATCGAAAATCCCAGTGCAGCAGCTCACACCAGGTGGGAATTTTACAAAGGGCGTGAATGCTGGTGAAGAAAGCCAGGGAGGAAAGTGCTGCTCCTTCAGGAGATGGTCAAACCTTGGCCAGCCATGTCAGCCTGACACAGACACCCAACAAACCCTCCTGGCACCCTCTCCTCCTCCTTTCTCTCTCTAATTTTGGGTGTCTTGTGGTTTCAGCTGTCCCCACCCCAACAGCATACGCAGAGGTAGCTGTGCTGGTGCTGAACTGCTGCCAACACCAGTGGCGGATCCCTGGCACACCCCACTCAATATCCTGGCAGCTGATCCCTGCTCCACACCATCCACCACCCCCTGCACCAGCTGTTCTGGTTTGGGAGCTCCTGACACTCACCAGTGGCAGTGGCCGCCCCTGCAGCCCCCACCAGGCCCTGAGCTGGAGCCGCCCCAGATCACAGAGCTGGGAATGGTCAGATTTGACTGAATCCAGTGGCAAAGCCAGTGCAGGAAAGGGCACATAACTCTGGCCAGAGGGCAGCTCAGCACAACTGCACCGGCCTGAAACCCAGGCAATATCCACCCAATTAACAGGTGAGTCCTGGGAAGGCCAAGTGGCAATGCTCCAGGCTAGAAGTTTGCTCAGGGCATCTGCACCCCTCCACCAGCCACATAATGATCACCTCTGCAGCATCACAGAATCACAGAATTATTTAGGTTGGAAAGGCTGTCCAAGACCATCAAGTCCAGTTGTTCCCCCAGCACTGCCAAGGCCATCACTAACTCATGTCCCCAGGTGTCACAGCCACATGTCTGTTAAATCCCTTGAGGCATGGTGACACCACCACTGCCCCAGACAGTCTGTTCCAAAGCCTGAACACCTTTTCCACATAGAATTTTTCCCTAATATCCCACCTAAACCTCCCCTGGCACAACCTGGGGCTGTTTCCTCTTGTCCCGTCCTTTGTTACCTGGGAGCAGAGTCCAGCCGCCACCTGGCTGCCCCCTCCTGTCAGGGAGTTGTCGAGAGTGAGAAAGTCACCCCCGAGCCTCCTTTTCGCCAGGCTGAACCCCCTCAGCTCCTTGTGCTCCGGACCCTTCACAAACCAAGACAATTCCTATTCAATTAACAGGGCAGCTCTGGTAGAACTGCCAAGTTCAGAGTTTGCTCCCTACAGCAGTGCCCCCCATGCTCACCCCCACAGCAAACACCTCAGCACAGATGCCACTGGGACTTGGGCAGGAAGACGGCTCTATCCATGGTCAGCTGTGAGAAAAAATAACTACAGAGAGCTGAAATCCAGGCCCCTCCGCCCTGAGCAGCGGCACAAGGCTCAATTAAAACCTATTTTGGGGACTCTGGCTGTGCCCAGCCTGGCTGGTAAACCGCATGGTCACGCAGGGAGAGGAGCCTCATCACGCATAACCGGCATCTTTGGGGCTACACCTAGTAATTAGGAGAGGGAGTTCCCAACATGTCAGTTCCGGGTTCTTCCAGACAAGCAGCTTTTTACATTTTTGCACACTTTTCTCTGAGCCAGAACAAGTTACACAGGCAGCCAGCAAGTCCTCAAAGTCTTGGTGGAGGTCTGACAGGTGGCAGATGAACAACCCTTCTGCTTGGGCAAGTGCACTGTCACTGTCGCCTCAAGCTGATTTCAATCCACCATCCCAAATCAGATGTGCCTATGAGCAGGCTGGTTTGCATTCTTCCCAAACTTTTGGGGGGCCTATGCTTGTTCTCATTATTACGACATCCCCTGAGCTCTGAGAGCCCAGAGATGGGTGTAGCCATAATTAGCATCCACTTACACAGTGCAATGGGCTACATCAGCCCTCACAGCCCTTCTGGCTATGACAATGAGTTCTCACCACTAATATAATGAGTTTCCCCTTGATTTTAATCCTGTGGAACCCTTGGACTCAACCACGTCTTGCAGCGGCAAGTTCCACGAGCATCACTGCAGCTGCTGGGGGAGCGCCAGGCATGTGCCTGCAGCAGCACATTTCCTTCACGTGTTAACTGACCCACCTGAGAGCTCTGCCCTAGCCATGTCTTACCTGTGTTAGAGCTCTGCCCTGGCCATGTCTTACCTGTGTTGTACGCTGTGGGCATGGCCGAGAAGGGCAGCCCCTGCGTCAGCAAACTCGGAGTCGCCACGGAAACAACTGGTGTGGTCAGAGAGTGAGTTGCTTGAGAGACACCCAACCGCTGTGTGTTTTGCTGTGGGAGCAAACAGGGAGGGAGTTAAAGCCCAGATGGTTGGACTCGGTAGTTTCCATGGGTTTTGGCCCGCCCAGGCCCCCTGGGCATGCACTGGGGCTGAGAGTGGAGACGGTGGGACAAGCAGGATTGATCCTCTGGCCATTCCATGCTGCAAAAAAGCAAAGTACAAACCACACCAGCTACTGACACTCTGCAACACTCATCTGCAGGTCACAGCATTGAGTCCCCTTCCTGCCCAAGTCTGGGCTTCACCCACCAGCACCACCCATGTCCCTTTGTGCACGGAGAGGGAACACCAGCAGGATGCCTCAGACAATTCTTCACTGCTTTCCAGAGGTTGCATGTGAGGCTTGCTGAGCTCCCAAGGAGTGACAAAGGGACCAAAGCAAACCAAGACTGGCCAAGGCAGCACAGAGCTGACATCTCCCTGCAGCTCTGGTGGTAAAGAACAAGCCCCTACCTCAAGGGAAGCTGAGGACACTAAGCACTGGCATCAGGATTTTAAAGGGACTCTGGCATCCCTAAACTCGAAGTCCAGTGCTCGGCAACCTGTTGGCTTGGTGCCCTCACAAGGTTTTGGTGACTCAGGTACTACTAGGTCCACTGTGGAAAAATTCTGCCCTTGGACCAGTGCACACCAACTGCCCCCCATGGTTTTCCAGGCAGTTACATGGGCATATCTAAAGGTCAGATTCAGCCCTGTTTACAGGGCAGATAATCTGGGCTGTCTCTGCTGATCTGATTTAAATCAGACTCAAGAAGCTTGACTCTAATCCGAAGCACCCCAGCACACGTCACCCTGTGAAGACTGGGGCAATGCCCAGCTTAAATCACGCCTGGCACGAGGCTGGCTGGGACACAGTGAGCAGCCTTCTTGTGGAACTGAGGCCTCCCAGGGTCTTGCAGGGCTGGGCATGGACTCTGCAATGCTTCCTCATGGCCAGGGAGACTCTCCTGGGACAAGGCTGGAGGCTAAAACCCTGCCCTAGCCACCTCCAGAGGGTAACAGCACCTGGCTGTGTAGGATTTGCTCACCCTGCGCCCACACGCTGCAGGTCCCTCCTGTGGCCTAGGGAAGGCGATTACCGGGGCTAATTGCTAAAGCTGTGGGGGGCTGTAGGAGTGGGTTTTCCTGGCACACATCCTGCTGGCAGCCACCTTTGGCTGTGCCCACTGCTGTGGGTTAAGGACACAGCAAGAAATGTCTTCACAGAAGGCAAGACACAGCCCTGTCCCTGTCCTGCCCACACAAGACCCTGAGCCAGCCCAGTGGGATGCAATCCCCACAGTCCCATCCCTTCTGCTGCTCTCTCCAGGGCTCAGAGGGTTTCCTGGGAGAGCACAGGCACAGGGCTGAGTGTGGCCATGCCACAGGCCTGAGCTGGTGGGACATGGGCTGGGCAGGGTGTGCCAGCCCCAGGAACCTCCTTGACACCACATGGTGAGTGTGGGAATGTCAGCACCAGCTACACTGAGGGAAGCACCTCGATTTTCACCACAATCCGTGCAGGGAGGAGGTGTGCAAGCTGCCCCCCACATCGTGCTACTCACACCCTGTGCCCACAGACAACGCTCCCACTTGCCATTCCAGTTGGTAACACACCATGCAGCATGCTCCCAGGGAATGGATCCAGTGAATGGACCCTGCTGCCCCTGGCATGTTAGGAGTGTGGACAGAAATGGGGGCATGCCTCTCTGAACCCTCTAAGGGAGGAGAGCACGCTCAGAGCTGCGGGAACAGCGCTGAGGGTGGCAGGGCTGGGGCTGCGGGCAGTGAGGACACAGCAGAGGGGCTGCTGACTCATCTTGCAGCTGCCTGGAAAGAGGTGGGAGCTGCCACTTGGAGAGAGGATCTGGTGTGTAGGTTGAGCAATATGGAGGCAGCAAATCTGGGGAGAAGGTTAGCAGAGCAGGGGGGCATCTGCACCAGGCAGGAGGGATCTGCAGGGACAACACTCTGCAGTCCACTTCCCAATCCAGCAGTGCCAAGGTCCCTGTCCCACTCTGCCCACGTTTCATCAGCCTTCATCTCTCTGCTGCCACCTCGGTTGGGGCGAGGATATTTTTCACTTCAGGCAAAACCCCACCACGTTAATTCAAACCAACAATTAAAACTGCAAATGCCACCCCAGTGGATTTTTACCTAATGCTTTTGCAGTGCATAGCCAGGGAATGCCCCAGGCAGTGGGATCAGGAATGAGCAGATGGCAAGGTGGGGAGTGACTAGTCTTCCTCCACACTTGGGGAAACTGAGGCATGGAGATGCTGGAAGAGGGCCACTAAGCATGAAGGGTTTGGGGACACGAAGAGCAGCATTCTTGTCTGCCCAAGCTCTGGTCTATCCTTGCCCTGGCCAAGAGTGTCTCCATGCAGGCTGCCAGAGGGATTGGCTTTCTCCTGTGTTTTTGGAGAGCTTTTCCCTGGCTGCACAACCTGCATCCCGCAGCAGCTCTTGCCCTTCCCTTGCTGCGCTGACCTGTCTCCCATCTGCCCTGCACCAGAATAGCAATGGAGCAGAGTGAATCCTTGCCACAAACAAGGTGGCATTCACTTTGCTGGCAGGGAAGAGGAGAAAAAAGCCATAAAAATAACACGGAAAACTGCTCCATGCACAAGGGAGATTTAGGGAGTGCACTAGCCAGCCAGTGGATTTACACAGGCTTTAAATAATACCTTTAATATGGGAAGAGCCTGATTTACTCCCTGTCTTTCATGTGTTGGCAATGGGCCAGGTCTTCCTGTGCTATAGCTGTGGTGGCTCCAGTGAAGCCCCATGGGTAGGTCCAGGGCAGTGGCTGTGCTCAGCCCAGCTCCACAGTCCCCAGAGGGACCCTGGCTGACCTCCCCAGGAGGACCAACACAGCAATTTTGGCCTTGGTGGAGAAACAGGCGCTTTGCAGCTCATGTCAGCTCCTTCTTTTCCATAGGGAACCTGGTTTTCCTAAAGGCATGTTTTTCTTGGGATTTATTTTTTGCAGCAGGATTGGATGTAACGCTGGTGTCCACATCTCGCCGCACTCTCAACACAAGGGAGCCAGTGTCCACCCCCTCTGTGTGCCCCATGCCTCGCCAAGGGCAGGACCAAGGGGACAAGCAGCCCATGTCCCACCATACCCCCATGCACACTCAGCGGGGAACTCACCAGAGCCAAGTGGTCCTCGGTCTGTCCGTGGGAGAACAGGGAGAGAACCAAGAGGCACCGTTAACTCAAGCACCCTATCCCCACCCCAACTGCACCCGCTGGCACCACACCCTCGCCTCCATGGGGCACATACAGGTTAGAGTGGTGCCTGGTACAGGGTTTGCACAATCCAGGATGGTGCAGGCAGGAATCCAAGCCTTCCTTCTCAGATCTCCCCTCCAGCATGGCCCCAGCCAGCTCCCACCACTACAGCACCGAATTCCCCTGCAGCCTCTGTCCACTGGCAGGGGACCCACTCCCAGCCCACGTGGTGTCCCAGTAGACCTGGGGGCACTCACCAGATGATGCATCAGCCCCTTCCCGCTCTGAGAGGTGATCACGCGCAGGTCCGGCTTGCGGCTGTTGGCAGCAAGCTGCGTGCTGTGCGAGGGTGGTGGCGGGGACTTGGCCGGGATGATCTTGCCCAGGCTGCTGCCATTGGACACAGGAAGGAGACCCGGAGAGGCTCTGGCACTGACATAGCCATTTCCTGCAGGAATATGGGTGACAGAGAGGAAAGAGGTGAAGGCATGGTGACGGTTGGATGCATGGCAGTGGTGAACATATGATAATGGTGAACATGGGGCAACGGTGAATGCATGGTGATGAATACACGGCGATGGTGAATGCACAGCTGTGGTAAACATGCATGGTGAGTGGTGCCGCAGGGAGGCTCCATGAGTGCTCCTCCTTGTGGGAGAGCAGCACCACATCCCCGCAGGCTCTCCAAAACACTCTTGCACGCCAGCAGGCTCACTGCCTGTGGGGTGAAGCCAGGACAGGCAGTAGCCCCAAGCCCACAGCACCCAGGGCAGCTCCTCAACCTGCAGGGAGACTCCTCCTTGCTCCTGCAGTAACACCCAGCAAATCTGAGAGCGTGATCTGCAGCCAGGCTCCTTCCACGCTTTGGCCAGGCACTGCAGCCCTGCCAAGATAGGTAATTACCGGCACATTCACTTTTAAGGTCTCTTTATTGTACTGGGGCAGTGAAAAGGGGCTGTGGCAGAGTGAGGACTCAGTTCACTGCCCCTTTGAAGATCTAAGGTTCCCTCCTTCTCCTCCTGCTGCCCCACTTAAGGATTTTATGTGCAAAGAGAGGGGAAAAAAAAAGAAGAAAGGAAGGGAAGGAAAAAAAAAAAAGGAAAAGATTTGATGAACATCAGGAAAGGAATAAATTGGATCAGATTACTGTTCTGATGAGGGTTGGGGTTTTTTTCATGAATAGGCCCCAAAGATAGAAAGGCGTTCAGCAATCACCAGGATTCAGCCCTCATATTCATTGCACGTTAGACCGGGAAAATAGGTCGCTGATTGCATTATTAATCACATCTACCATTGCGCTGCATCTGCATTTCAGCAGGCGGCTGGTGGCAGTGATGCCGCAGCCGCAGTGTGTGGGGGCCGAGCGCCAGCCTCTGCCTCCCTAGAGCTGTCCCGGGCTGGACACAGCCGGGATGGGCTGAACTAGGCACAGGGGGTGGCCACGCTGCCTGGGAGCCGCAGCTCTGATCCCACAGATGGCACTAGGGGCGGGAGGTGCTGCCCCAAGGTGCCTGGGAGCCACCATCAGGGACACCCATGGTTGTCAGGCTGCTGCAGGCTGGCACTGTGGCATCCATGTCCCTGATGGAGGGAGAGGACCAGCCCTTCTATCCTCAGCGAGGTATCCTCCCAGTCCCAAATCACCGTGCAAAAGGCATGTGCCTGGTGCATCAGGCCCTGGCACCTACATGCACCATGAGCTGCTGGAATCCTGCCCACAAGACCACTGGCTTTTAGATTTATTAACAACAAAGGTGCAGAAATTCCTCAGGTGACCCTGGCTCCTCACAGTGCTGGTGGCCATGGAAAAGCCAAAAGAAATGTTAAACCCTTTGATATTCTCCTTCCCAAGGCACCACCAGCACAGATGCACATGGGGCTCTCATGGTGATTTTGAGGCACACCATGTTATCTGTGCATGACCTGGGGTGTGGATTGGGGTGGCTCCGTGTGCTGGAGAAGAGCTGGTTTGGGTTCCACTGCTGCCACTCACCCCCAAAGATGGGTGGCCTTGGGCTGTTACTGCTGCTGTCAATGCCATGTCCACCCAGCATGGATCCGGCCACCCCTGTGAGCCAGAGAGAGAAGGGCTACACTCCCACCAGGACTTCCCAACCAAGGGCCCCCACCAGAAGAAGAGTCTAAAAGAGGAGCACTCTGGCCTGCCTTTGTACCACCCTGGTGTGAATTTGAGCAGGGACAGTCAGGGCTCAGCATTCCCCCACGGGCCAGGCGGGGTGGACTGGGTGCTGCATCTTGAGGATAGCACACGCCATGGAGCGTGGGCAGGATGCGGGGATACAGAGACATCGCTGCAGGATCCGGCCAGAGGCACCCGCAGCTGATGACTCAGAGGCAGCAGGTGATCACTCAGTGCTGCAGAGACTGCAAGGGAGGAGAAGGAGGAGAAGGAGGAGGAGGAAGAGATGTACTACGTATTTGAAAACTGCAAGTGCAGTGCCAGAGCCACAGTCCCCTCCTGCAGCCACGAGGGGAGCCCCAGGGAGGGCGGGGGTCTGGGGACAGCAGGGGTCCAAGGCTGGCCACAGCCAGGCTGTCCCTGCTCCTCACACCCATTTCCTGCAGTGGCAGCAGGAACGCAGGGAATGCTTCGGTGACGTCAATGCTGACATTCAGGGGCCCTGCCAAGCTCGGCACCCGCCATGGCTGCTCCTGACAGCTGACATGGGGGCGGCTGCAGGGGAATGGGGGCCACAGAGGTGCCTGGGGGCCACAGCACAACGGCCCCTTCCCTCTGCCCCAAGAATCAGCAAAGCTATGCGCTGGGTGCTGTGAGAACCCAGGGAGACACTGCCCCACAACCCACCCGTGGTAGGTTTTGCTCTGTGAAGAACTCCCTCTAGCACTGGCATGGCTGCTACCCAGCACAGGGAAATGGCTATTCCTGGCAGTAGCCAGAGTGCAGGGGGTGGGGTCAGGTGGCCATGGTGCTGCAGAACCACAGCTGGACCAACCCCACCCAAAAACCAGTGGGACCTGGCTCCAGTTTGGTTTTAATTGGGGCAATGAGGAACTCCATACTCCTCCTCTGTGCTGTCGGCTGGACACCCACTGCAGAAAGGCCCAGAAAGGGTGAGGAGTCAGGCTCCTGGAGCAAAGCTGCCTTTGCCCTGAGACGGATGGCACCTACCCTGCCAAGCCTGGGACCACTGCCAAGCCCAGTGGTGATAGCAGCAGCTGCTTCCCAGCAAGACCTGGGGCCATTGCTGTTTTTTGGGCTGTGCCTATACCAGCAGTGGCCCAACATCCTCAGCCTGCAGACAGCAGAGGCAGATGTGGGGATGGAGATATTGTTAGTGCATTTTACAGCTGAGGAGCTGAGCTATGAGGCCTGAGCCTCATTAGCACTGAGGCTCTCACAGTGGAAAAGGCCCTTAAAGAGCTTTTCCTTGCAGTAAAGTTCCTTTATAGGGCCCAAGTGCAAGGAGGAACTATGTGTTAATTGATCACCTGAGGACAGCAGAGAACTGGCTGCAGCACTACAAGCTAAACCCAGAGCTACCCAAATCCTGGTCTTCAGGGGTCATCTCCCTGATCTGCAACTCTCCCCGAGATCCTGAGTACATGGAGACTCCTCGGTCACTGAAACCATAACCCCCAACAAAGGCGCTGGCCTGGAGCTCCACATGCCATCCCCTCCCACTGCCAAGAGCAGCAAAATCTTCCCCAGCCCTTCCCTATGGACCAGCAGAGCTCAACAGCAAAGCAAAATCCTATGGGCCATGTGGGGAAACTGAGAGCAGCACTGTCACATGGAGCCAAAGGCGTGGGGCTGAAAGGCTCCTTACTTACCCACGGGGCTTGGGCAGGCTCCATTTGTGTTGTTCAGGTCTCCCCCAAGCATCGCCCCTGCAAAGCAAGCAGAGAGATGGGATCACCATCAATGCAGAAACAGGGTGAGCATCCCTACTTTTGAGGGCTAGGAAGGCAAGACACACAGTTGAGAAACGCAGAGGAAAAAAAGTGAGACTGCCTTCCCGGGGACAAAGTCCTGGGCAAAATGAGCAGCATTCCTGGTGATCAGGTTGGGAAATGTTATCCAGGCAGATCCGTTTCCTTTGGGAAAGAGCCAGGCACACAGGAACCTGTTCCAAAGGAGGCAGCTTGGAAAACACTGCAGCTATTTTATTCCAAGCCCCCCATTGGAGGACACAGGTCCGGTGCTGCCGGGGGAGAGAGAGCCCCAGCAGCACCATGGGAAACACAATCCCCCCTGTAATGTTCACACTGACTGGAAACCATCCCACACTGCCAGAATGCCACAGCAATCCAGACTCCCATGGTCCCAACACTTGCAGCAAAGTGCCGACACTCGCCACCAGACTGGTAAAAACTAGACCTTTTTATTCCCAAAAAACAGAACGTTTTGCCTCGCCTGGAAGAAGACTTCATCTTTTTTCTGCCTTGTTAGGAAGTTATTTCTGAAAGCCACTTATTCTCCAGCTGGGGCTGCCTGACCACGCCGCGGGCAGTGATTGCAGCCAACAGCCAGCACGGAGGCTCTGGAGCTCCAACCGCAGTCAACTCGGAGCCCTGGGCTGGTGAACGAGGGGCTTTCGATGCCAAACCCCACCTCTAACTGCTGCCCAGCCCTTCTCAACCCAGATGGGGAAACTTGAGACACAAACCTTTATCCAGCCCATGGCTCTCGGCTTTGGGCTTGCAGCAAGCCCCTGAAAGCTGGAGGAGGGTGGGAGGGCTGAGGTGCAGCCATGCAGGGAAGCACAGTTGCTCCCCATATGGGAGCAGGATTAGGAACAGCAGTGGTCCCAAAAATTGTAGAGCCTGAGAAAGGGTGAAGTGACCCATTAAATGTAGCAAATGTGACACCACAGCACCCTCCCCTCAAGGGATGGGGATGCAAAGCCAGAGGTCCCTGTGCCTCTGAAGTCCCAGAGAAGGGACTCCACCAGGATTTTGTGGCTGTGCCCTGCTGTGGGACCCCACTTGCACCTCAGACACTGGTACCTATGCTGCCAAAGAGGGCTCACCTCTTTGGGTGAGTGATGCCAACCCCACCCCCAGTCCCATACATCCCACCCTGGCTGCCCTTCTCCTACACCATCCCCGAGCCAACAGCATCAGGCACTGTCAAGGAACCCACCCAGCACTTGCTGTGCATTTGCTCTGGAAACAACACAACCAGCTCTGGTGCAATGCTAAAAAAAATTTAGGGAAAAAATGGAATTTTTCTAACATGCAAGGCCCTGGCTCCTATAAACAGGATTTCTTCCATGTCCCAGGCAGCGAGTGAATGAGACACAGATGGCCAGACTTGGAACACCTCTGTGCTCACAACCGCAAAATGATCCCCCTCAAATGAGCAAGTGAGTGAGCTGGAAACAGTGAGCCCCCAGAGGGGTCTGCTTTACCAGGAAGCCTCTTCTGTTCTCAGCTGAGGGGCCTACAAGAGGGCAGGAGATCCCTGCAGCCGAAGCAATGGCTGCCTGTGCCCAAGGAGGGCTCTGCCACCCTGCCTGGAGTGAGATGCTGCTCCCTAGGACCACTCGTAGAGCAGAATGATCCCTGTCCTACAGGTGTGGGGCCTCGTCCTGATACCCGAGTACTTCCAGGCACCTTGGAGACTCTGCGGGGAGAGCAGTGAGTGAACAAGCTGTTTCTGAACCATGGTTCCTGCTGCATCCCAGCCAGGTCACTCCTCCTGCTCACCCTGACCCACCACACCACCTGCTTCTGGAGGCACGTCCCAGCCCTTCCCTCCAAATCCATCCCTTTTGCAAAGCTCCCTGGAGCTCTCAAAGCCCCAGGGGTCACAGCTGAGGGCCCAGATGTCCAGCTGGTCACTGACACCAGCTCTGCCATTTGCAATCTGGGTGACTTTTACAGACCATCTGTGACATCCAAAATAGCAGGAAGGTAATTTCTGCACACTATTATTATTTATGATCATACTCTGGGAGAGCTGTGGTCACACGTCGTCCCTGTACCCACCCTGCCACTGAAGGGGACATGGGTGACAACTCCTCTCCCTCACCCTGCCTCTGCCACCCATCGCCGGTTCCTGCTGGAAATGACTGCTCCTCTGATCTGTCAGCAGTGCCACATGAATAATTGCCCACGGCCAACTGCAACCAGCATGGCCCAACTCAGAACAGCCCTTTTTAGGCAGCCATGTCACCGGAGTGCCACCAGTGAGCAGGATGCCGGCAGCCACCCCCAAGCCTGGGAATGGCGCCAGGTGACTCATCTTGCACTGCCCAAAGATCCCTACAGGGATCCAGCCCTCAAAGAGACCTAGGTAAGGTGGGGAGGTTGCCCTGAGTTTGGGGACAAGGCACAAACAGAGGGCATCAATGTCTGGCAGAAGGGAAAGAGCATACACTGAGGGGCAACAACCCTTCCAGGATGTTCCTGCCACCCACAGGTGCTGGAATGTGGACCCCCTCTGTGGGAAGGTGTTTCTTCCCTCAGGGGTGCTCCATGGTCAGTGCTTCAAGCCCAGCCAGGCAGGAAAGGTGAGAAGATGAGGGTGCAAAGGGGTGAAGTGTGGCTTACCTGCACTGGCTGGCCGCTGCGGCAGCCCTGGGGACACCGTGTTCCTCTGCAATGCCGGCTGCTGTGGTGACAGGAGCCGGGGATCTGTCAGCGAGGAGGTCACCAGGGACTGGGTCACCAGCGAGCTGCCCGGGTTGCTGAACTGCAGCGTGTTTTGGTTGGTCACCGGCACCGTCACGGGCATGGCGAAGTTTGGAGCGGGCACTGTGGACTGAACAGAGAGCAGGGGGTAAAGGGGAGCCAGAGCCGAGTTCCTGCAACACAGCACAGCTGCTGACCAAAAGGGGACAGTCAAACCTCCACTGCTGACCTGCAGTGCTGTACTCGAACCCACACTGGCACCTTGCAGGGGATACACCAGAGCCCAGTTCCCCACCAGAGAACACCAGGAAGAGCAATGGGCTATTCTCTTGGACACACCAGAGCTCTGCAAACAACTGCTTTAACCTCATGTTTAGGCTGTATTTATTTACCCTCTGTGTTTTCAGGGCAGGCATGAAGGAGAGCCTGGGAGCAGCCCAGAGCATGAAGGTGGGCACCAGCCTGGTGGTCTGCCCCCACCAGCACTGACAGCAGCCAAGCTTGGCACTACCCTTCACCCCCAGCAGGATTCTGAGGCCATTTCTCAGCCAGCAGGAAGCCAGTGGTGGATTCCCATTCTGGGCTGGCACTCCTGCTGGTGGTTGGGTACCTGGGAAAGACTAGTTTTGCACAGAGCCCCTGGGTGACTCTGGGATCCCTCCTATCTCCTCTGGGAGAGGAGCTGGGAAGGAGGAGCTGACCCCAGGGATGCAGGAGCATCGCTAAAGCCCTATCCTTGGCTGCAGGTTGAGGACCAGCTTCACCTACCAGCATCCCGTGGGAGCCAGACCTGCTGCGATTATCCCAGCTGTTTGTCTTATGTCACTGATTTGCTCTTCGTTAACAGGAGCTGGCACATGCTTAGAGGCTTTAGCACAGGCTTTGCTAAAGTCCCACTTTAATTTGTTCCAGGATGGAGAGGGAGAGTAGCCCAGCACTGAATGGGACCATCACAGGGCCAGAGGTGGAATCCCACACGCTGCACCAGCAAGGGAAGAGGGAGCCGAGGTCTCCCCACTGCATCTGATGCATCTCCCCGCTGCCTTGCTGCCCCTTCTCCTCCAGAAATCTGCTCCTGGATAGGTCCTGCTCCTTAGGCGAGAGAGGGGGATGGGAGGAAGGTGTAGGACTGTGCTCACCCACACTTCACTGCCAGGAACTCTCCCCACCTGCCTCCCAAGGGCATCCTGTCCTTCAGAGATATCCTGTGGCCACAGCCAAGCCATGAGGACAGCAGCTCTGAGCCTGCGCTGTGGCACCACTCCTGGGGCTGCCATTCACAGGGACAGGCTCAGCAATTCCTACACCACCAGGGAGAGCTGGAACACGGAGCCCTCCCTCTCCTCAGCCCCGGAGCTCATCCTGCATGGCAGCAGAATCGGAGGAGGAGGAGAAGGAGGAGGAGGAAGGTTTCTTGGGCGTTGCACGAACACCGGAGCAGCGTTGTGTAATAAATCACTGCCAACGCATCCATGTGTGCGCAACGTTCCCAGGGAGGGAGTGGAAGAGCTAAAGCTCCACCACACCACAGCATGAGCAACGCTGTGGTAGAGCCGTGAGCTGGATACACCAGCCCGAGAGCCGAGGTCTGCCTCAATCCAGCTCCACCCCACTGCACCAGCAGACAAGCGTCAGGCTGACGCTGCCCTGGCACACCCAGGCCACCCGGTCCCCCCTGCCCCGGAGAGGACACAACAAGGGACATGGCAGTTTGCACATCAGTCCAAAGTCTGGAGGAGAAGATGCATACATCAGCCAAAATCCATGATTTCTGCTCTCATTAGAAGTGAGGGCAAGCACCAGAGGCAGAAGCCCCACCAAGGCCTTTCGTTAGCAGATGCGGCTGTCGTTAAGCTGCCCCGGCCACCCCACTGAGTTAGTTCTGGTCACACACAAAACCAACCCAGCGGTTAAAATGGAAAAGCATCTTCTTCAACGGCACACGCTCCACCTGCACTGCTCAGCCCCTTACTGCCAGGGAGGTTTAGTGGGGGAGCCAGATGCTATGCCCTGATGAGGAGACACCCAGCACTTGAATGCCACCTGCTGAAAGGACTTCTGGGCACAGATTGTCCCTTTGGATTGGCATATCTGGATGATGGAGGGCCTACTCGGGGCTCTCCCTTTGCAGCAGACACATTTTGATGCCGAGCAGCCCCTGCTCATGAGGGTAGTCTGCACTAAGGACAAAGCTCAGGTGGCTTTTGAGCCTATTTCCACCAGTGGCAGGGCTTGTGCCAGTGCTAGGGGGGTACATGTCCTGCTGCGGCTCTACTCCCACCCATACACCCTGGTAGGGTGAGAACCTGTACCCTCCCTAGTGAAACCAGGGAGGCTGAGGTAGATCAGTGTCCTGATAGAGCTAATCCTGCCCTGAACCCCTCTGGTGGGGCTGAGCTCATTGTCACAGCAGAGCTGTCAGAGATCATCACCACCTGCACCCCACTTTCCTCCACCTCCTCTGCCTTCCTAGGTCTCAGGCCCACCTCCACACTCCCTCCACCCAGAGATCTCGGGGATGGAAATGCAGATTTTGGGATTTGTGAGGCTCATGGAGCAACACAGTGCTGAGTCAGCAAAATAAAACCTGGGGATTTCACAAGGCCCAGTTCTCGAGAAAAGCCAGAATCTTAACTTGTGGGGGCTTGCAAAGCACAGAAGGGCAGATTATTTCGGGTAGGGCTGTGTGCGTAATTTTTGCTGTGCTGCATCCACCCCTGGAAAAGGAGCCTCCCCCTGCTCCTGCAGCATTAATTACAGCTGCAGTGACTCGACTCGGGGCTAATCCCTGAAGAGCCGTTGCCTGCATCAATAGTCTCTGCTCCCTTGAACTAACAACTAATTTGAAACATGCCCCCCTCCTCCTCCCGTCTCCTGACACAAATCCCTTTCAGCACTGTCCTGATGCCACCCCGGTGCCAGTGACAGCTCTGGGATCACAGGCTAAAACCTCTCTGGATTTCTGCCATGGCCACCAGTTGTCCTGAGGGCTCGGTGGATTTGGGGGGAATTAATGTGGAACAGCCCAAACCAGGCTGAGCCTTGCAAGGATGTGAGGGGTCAGCACCCGCCACCAGCTCACATGAACACTAGGATCTTAACCCAGACTAAAATCTGCTTTTTTGAGGAAAAGATGGTAAAAAAGTAGGCCCTAATCCAGTACTTGCAGTAGAGGAGAGGAGACAAGCAATAGTCTCCTGAACTGCCTGGCCAGAGGCAAGGAGGGTCAGGAATGCCAGAGCTAGTAGGAATGATTTTCCCAAGGATGGAAAACAGGAAGGGCCCTCAAGAGCCAGGTGCATTCAGGGCTGCAGGGGTTGTTGGCATCGGCTCCCACGGCGTGGCACGGCTCCAAAGCAAAGCCATGCAAAATCCACCCCCCCATCACCTGGAGGCACTGGGGAGGGGACCAGGGGGCTGCAGGCCACCAGCTACTCACTGCGAGCCGGTAACTCTGCATCATTTTATCAAACTCCTCATCAATCTTTTTATATTTCTCTTCTGTCTGCGGGGTCAGCGCAAACACTTCATCCCCTTCCGGGCTCTCGCACTCCCTGTGCTTCTTGTTCAGCGCCTGTTACGTGTGGGGGGACACAGGGGTGTCGGGGAAGGGGTGGGGGACGAGGTTGAGGGGAAGTCGAACAGAAGAGAAACAAAACAGAAAAGAACATATAATGAAGGTTTTCCAGCCACGGGCAGGTACTTACACCATATCGCTTGAACAGGATATCCAGATCCTCACTGCCTTTGCGGTATTTATCCTCCATCAAGGGGCTCTGGTCTATGGAGTCGTCGCCGTCGGGCTCTGGGCTGTCACAGCCATTAAAACCTTTCTTTCTTAACGTCTGAAAACACAACCGGAACAGTCTGAGATTGGGCAGTGCAGATGGGGAACACGGGCAGGTCTCCCCAAGAACATCCCCTGGCCTGGATGGACCAGGACTTGTCCCTGTACAAATCAACACCATCACCCCAAGATGTCGCTGACCTCAAAGGGGTTAAAAAGTCAGGATACAGCCCCTGGGTTTTGATGCCAGGGTGTCTCTAATTTAGGAATTAACAGCATGGGGAGCGATGGAGAGAAACTTCCTTGTTTTCAAAGGTTCTGTTTACACCAGGATTGAATTTGGCCCTGCATGAACTCAGGCATCTTCATCACTTTCAGGTGCCACAACATCACGAAGGGGAAAAAAACCGTAATGCTCTTTGCTGTCCTGCAAAAAACAGGGAAAACCTGTTTACAAACCGCCAAATAGGAAAATAAACCCCAGAATTATAGGCGAATTGTCAAATTTGTCAGAATCTCCTGACAAAACCAGACAAGTGGTATTTGCCAAATGCAAAGGTGCCACAGGAAGAGAATCACATGACAGCGCATGTGGCACAGTGACAGCTGCGATCCCTGCTGGGGGTGACACGGGGGGTGATGGTGACAACACTGGGCAGCAAACCCCACACCAAGACTGGGATCACAAACAGGAAAGGTCCTGGGCACTGCTGCATTGAGGTAATGAGGTGGGACAACCAATCCTTATTAGGAGGAGCCCGGTGATTGCAGGGCATGGTGATGCCCCAAAGTCCCTCACTCATATTCAGCAGCCAATAGAGATCCACTTTGAATCCCTCTACTTTCAACATACCAAAAGCAATTAGGCGTTATGACAGAACCAGCACTTGCCAACTTTTTTTTTGTTTTAGAAGTCAAAGCTACAGAATTTCCTGGAAGTCTTGATCCCTTTTCATGCCAAATTCAGCAGGGAAAAATAAAAGTCTTGACAATTCTCTATCTTCCTAAACAGCAAAAAACATCTCTGTTTTGAGGCCAAAGCATGTTTGGGAGTGACTCTTCAACTACCTGCAAGCTCCAGGAAACACAGGGCTTCTGGGGGAAATGCTGCTGGAGTGAATAAAACCCAGGATGTCTCCAGAAGGGTTGGAACACCGCGGGCGGGATTTGCTCGGCACTGCTCCGCACACCGCACCACGGGTTGGGCTCAATGGACATTTGTGCCAGGTAGCCACAGCCAAGCAATGGGCACCACACCCACCCCAGCCTGTTCTCCATCCAGCTGAAGCTTTTCACAGTACTTTCCATTAAAATTACTCCTTCCTGGGCAGCAGGCACCATTTTCACTCTCATTACCGGATCCAGCTGGAGAGGGGAAATGTCTTCATTCACATACAGCTCCACAAGAGAAGGACCCGGCTCACTCCTGGCTATGGTGGCATCTGATGCCCTGTTTGGTGCCACCAGTAATTCCTCATACCTAATAATTATTAACTAATTATCTAATAATAATGATTATGAATAATTCTTATACCTAATATTAATACTATACCTAATAATACTTAATAATTCCTGTATCCCTGTGCTGGTTTAGCACAGATGGTGAAGTGCAATAGGTGAATTCCTTTAAACTGACAACCAAAATAGCCAATTGCATGTAGGGATCCACCTCTGGGAAACACACAGCCTTAAAAGTTGGAAGGAAGGCTGGGGTCTCTCTCTTCCTTCCGGCTTCACAGGAGGTAAGGCAGTCCTGTCTCTCTCTCTCCTTTGGAGGGGGGGCTGGGACGGCCAGGCCTGCCTAGGCCCGGGCCCGGGCTTCCATGGGAGGCCCGCCTGGCCCAGGGACTTCCAGACCGGGGGAGGGGATGATGTGCCCCCATCCCAGCCCAGATCGGTTTTTTAGCAGCTGGAAACACCCTGTCGCTCCTCCTACGGGGGGGAGCTGGCCCAAGGCCTGGCCGTGGGCCTG
>VXBB01020855.1:161078-185855 GCA_013399915.1 Illadopsis cleaveri
GCGGCTGTTTCTGTGAGAGTTCCGACCCACAAAAGAACTCCTCTAGGTTGTCAGTGGGACAAAAATTCCATAGTAAACAAGAGACTCCTCTCCTGAAGAACTGATGAAAGACTACATTTAAATGGTGAAACTGACTGAATGTCATAAATTTTGTCTCTATGTGGTTTGTAAGAAAGTGAGTACTTGTGGGGGGGGAGGAGAGGGGTTTTGAAGGTTTCATTTTCTCTTCTTTTTCTTATTGTGTGTTAATAAACTATCTTTTTACTTCTAAGTTGAGCCTGTTTCACCTTTTTTTCCTCCCAAAATCCTATCTCTCAATCAGCGAACGTAAAACCACCACATAAATGGTGCGTTGGCCGGGAAAACAAACCAAAACTACAACAATCCCTAATTCCTCTGTTGACTCTCTATAGAGAAAAGCAAAGCGGGAATCAGTCACTGCCATGAACGGGAGATTCCCAGGGCTTTTTCTGCAGTTTCCCGAGGACTTTTCCCTATTATTTTTCTATTTTTGTATGTGTCCTTGTTTGTTCTCAGAATGGCCCAAAAGAGGAAGAGGTGCTGCTGGTGGGGAAGGAACAGCTTTGCATTATTTTTTTCTAAACTGCTTTTTGTGGATTTTTTTTTTCCCCAAACCTTTTGTTTCGCCGACGCAGCCAAAAGACGGAAAGTTGAGCTTTTCTCTAAAAAAAAAAGTTTTTTCCTTTTTCTCTTTCAGAGGCAAAATGGAAAAAGTTGTTCCATGAGCAGTGAAGCAATGAGGCCAGGTTTCCTTCAGGCACTGAAGAGACTCTCTGGTGTCTAACAGGGGGCTATGCCCTTCTCGACATAATTCCTTTTGCAGGGACAGGAGTTGGACGTCTCACCTCTGCCCTCCCATTCCTCCCTGGGAATCGGGAAGATAATCCCTCACATTCCTGAAAACTTCTTTCCTTCAGCAACAGCTGTTGGCAGGTTGAGAAGTTGTGGGAACGGATGAGCCACCGCCATCCCCCAGGACCCTCAAAGGAGGGAACCTAACAACAGGATTTTTCAAGAGGTTTCAGCCAAGCAACAACATTCTTCTTTCTAGAAGCTGCAGCAACGCTGTCACCAGGGAGGTTTTTAGGCAGCTCCCAGTGCCCTCAGCCCTGCCCATACTGACGTCTGAACCAAGCACAGGGATGAGCGAGGGGCTGCCACCACCAGTCACAGCATTTTGCCATTTCAAAGTCCACACGAAATCGTCCTGGGGATTGTTCCTTCAACAAGTTGTCAAGGAAAGCAGTGGAATGGGGAGGATGTGGCTCTGCTCAGCCAGACCCTGAAACAGCTCACAGCATCACCCCTTCATCCTTCCCAAGGTCTTTCTCTGTGGGCGTAACACATTTGATGTCCCAGCTCTGCCTTGGTCGCTTTGTTCTTCCCAGCCACCAACTTTGTAAAATCAGTCATAACTTCATTGTCTATGAGACCCACAGTTCCTTGCAGGGGTGGGGCCACAGAAGCTGAACTCTGAGGGGCACTGTGGTGCCACCATCCCCGTTCCTAACCGACAGCAGCCCCAGGAAGCATCAAGCCAATTGTGCATGGGGAAAAAGTCCTTCCCAGATGCTACAGGCAGCAGTGTGAGCTGTGATTGTAAACCTGTGAGCTGGGACTGTGACCCCCAAACTGGGATTGTGACCTTGACGCTGGGATTGTAACCTGTAACACTGTGAGATGCTGCCAGAGCTGCAGGGAAGAGGATGGGGACAAGCTCCAGAGCTGGCAGGGCTGAGCATGGGGCTGATCTGCAGCACGGTGGGACGGGAAGCACCGGCGGCGGGGAGTGACCGGGCCAGAGTCGCAGCAGGACATGAGCCAAGGCAGCGTGGCTTGCAGCAATCTGCTGCTCAACGAGAGGCTTGGGACAACAAAATGCCATTTCCAGCCATATGGGTGTTTGGCTGCTGGTTCTTTCGGGTTTTTTTTACAAAAAAAAGTGTGTCCCACATTTTTAGCTTTTTGTCAAGATGATGCAAAAGGAAAACAATTCTTCTGGAGCAGGAATCAAACCCAAAGATTCCTGGTTTTGGGATCTGCAAGGTCTTTTAGAAAAGAACTTTCCTTCTCATTCCTCCTCTTTCTTTGTGCCAGGGAAAAAACAGAAGATGCAAAGAGGTTTTCAGGAAACCTTTCTGTCACTGGGCTGCAGCCAGTGGAACACAACAATTTTTCATATGGAAGACATTTAAAAGTAATTCCTTTCCAGCAGAAAATTTTCAGAGAAAACGAGGGTGTGAACTTCCCACAGCAAAAACCCACCTTATAGTCATCACCTGCCCCTCTCCCTGCCACACTCAGGTCCCCCCATTCTATCAGGACCCACTACACATCCTGCTTTTCCAGGCAGTATTCTCACTTCCATGATCCCAGCTCACATGGGAGCAGATTTCCAGCCTGAAGAGGATAAGAGAGCAGCAGGAAACGCAGAACATGTGAAAGGAAACGATGCTCAACCAGGATGCAGTTGACTTCCCTTAGAGGAGGGAGGCTTAACCACTCTGGGCTTTGGAGAAGTCTGGATGACGATAAGGATGAGAATGAGGATGAAGACATGACACTGGCAGCTGCCTCTGCATTTCGCCACCTCCCCAGCATCCTGCAAAATCTCTGATTTAACACATCCTGGGGAATGACAACCCCAGAAAGAAGAATTAGGGGAGAATCAGCCCTTCCAGGACATTCAGACAAGGAAAGGGCAGAAACGGCTGTGTGGCTTTAATTGGCTGTGGAGCATCCTGGTGCCCGGTGAGCTCTACTGTGTCCAAGTCCCTTATCAGGAACTGGCACGTCAGCCAGGCTGTGAGGAAACGAGAAGCGACAGCGAGGACCAAAGCCGGCGTGATCCCAGGCCGGGCGTGCACGTGGCACCCAGCGTGCCTGTCTGGGGGCTCAGCTGTCCCCCGCCTGATTAAGGAAACCCCCCTCTCTGCATTAGAGAGATTTTCTCGGACTTAAAAGCCCGCAATAACCAGGATTTTGCCGGGCACAGAGAAGCCGCAGGGGTTGCGTAGCTGAATCCCACTCCTGACAGCCACTGCCGAGCCCTGGCAAAGCTGAAACACAGGGTGTCCCCACAGGGAATGGACCCCAAAAGGCAGCCAGGGTGTGGAACCCCTCTTGAACTAGGGCTGTGTATGCTCAGCATGGAGCAGCTCTGCCTCTCACTGAATAGCCACGGGATAAACCCCTCAAGGACATTTCTGTGCACCATGGGATGGGATGTCCTCAGTCCCACCCTCAGATGTACCTCCCCAGACCCAAAAACCAAGAGATCTCATGTTGTTTTAAAACATAATTTGGACAGAGCAACTCATCCTCCAAGCAGTGCTTGGCTTAGCCCTCTGGAGCCACTGCTCACTCCCCTTCCACCAGAAAAACAAAATCAAGAGGCTTCTGCCTCAATTCCTCCAGGTCCTGGCTGCACCTCATCCTTCCTGAGATACTGCCAGAGCCACTCAGGGCTGAATCCGTCAGCAGGAAGGGGCTGTGGGCATCACAAGGAAGATAGGTTGATGCAGCAGCTCCTTGAAATCCACTTAAAATCGTATTTGGTGACAAATTCCCAGCCTGAGTTTTCATGGTCTCTAAATGCTCAATGTGGGGAAGCTTCCAGAATGAGAAGATACTTTTTGTGAGTCAAGTTCAACTGGGAGCCACCAAGAAATGTGAGATAAATTGGATTTGTATGCAGTGGGGACACAGTTGGGCTGTTGGAACTTGACCTAGGTGAGGGGAAATGGAAATCAGCACCAAGCGCAGGAATGGTCTCCCTGGGGACATGGATTCAGAAAACAGTAAAAATCTTAGAGCAGCCTCAGCCCTGCTCCCAGACAAGAGAAGGATGGGGAGGGGTGCTTGAGCAGCCTCCAAACCTGCCTGCACCCCAGCAGGGTTTGCTCCGTGACAGCTCTGCCAGCAAGACATGCCGAGCCCGGCGCATTTGGGCTCTTTTTCTTGCCATCCACCAATATCCTTCCGCTCCCGATGTTCCTCTCCTTGGCTTTGGATGCAGATCCAGCTTTTCATGTGGTGCAAACACAGTGTTTCTTTGGGTGCCAAGGACTGTGTGTAACTTGTCGGCTTGGGAGTGTTTGCATCTTGGACCATAAGGGAACAGAGAATGCTGCCCAAAATGTTTACGGTATTTTTAGGCCAAGACAAATCTGTTCGATGCTGCGAGCGCCACAGTTTGAGCATCCTGGAGAGGCTGCGCCTCTGAGCGTGGCAGGGAACCGCTGGCATTTGCACAGTGAAGGGGTATTACCTGACTCAAAGAGGCCAAAAAGGACATTTTTGAACCATTTTGAAAGCCCCTACAAAACTGCGCTGTGGCAGAAGAGTTTCCAACCCCCAGCAAAGGACAGCAGATGCTGTGAGATGCTTGGCCATGGCTCAGCCATGGGGTGAAAACCTCAAGTCCAAATCTCTCAAAAAGACACATTTTACAGAGCATAAAAAAAACCAAATAAAGAAAGCAAGATTTTTGGGGGCAAAGGTAGGCTGTATTTTTCCCTTCTCCTTCATGAAATCAACGGCTGAGCACACTGGCCAAGGGGCACCAAAGGGACTCAATGGCAGAAGCAGAAGCCAAATTCCCCCACCAGTGCAGGCCATGCTGCTCCACTCTACCACCAGTGGCTCTGAGGGCATTAACTAATGCCCATAATGCCACTAATTACAAAACCAAGCCCTTCATTTGCCTGTCTGTCCAAGTTTAATGGCAGCTGCCCCCATGCTGAGGACCCCACAGCTCCATCTGCACAGCTACTGCTGAGGATGTGACTGATGACCAAGGCACCACTGCCACTCTTATGCGAGCCAAATATGTCCCATGCTCTGGCCCAGTGATGCTCCACCAGCACCAAGGACAAGAGCAAAGCTGTGGAGAGAGCCAGCGTGAGGCACCACCAGCACATGGCATCTGAGCATCTCCTGTGATGCCAGCAGGCTGGAGGGCAGCAGCCTTGAAGTGAGCACAGTTTGGGCATGGTGTCAATTGCAGGGATGGGTAACACTGGATGCGGTTGGGCCATCCCTGGAGACCCACAAAATGCAGCCAGACAAGCCTTGAGCAAGCCCACCAACCCACAAGCTTGGCCGTGCTTTGAGGCACTGGACCAGAGGCACAAGGTCTATCCCACCTGAATTCCTCTGCGATTCAGCTAGTGGTGCCCTCCCACAACCCCCAACCCCACTGTGCATATCTGAATATCCAGGCTGGGGCAATGTCACCAGCTGTACCAGGCACCTCAGAACAATGTCACCAGTTGCACCAGGCACTCCAGTGCAGCAGTCCCAGGAGCTGAGTCCAAATCCATCTTGTCATGGTTTGCCTGGATTCCACAGTGCAGTCCCACAAAGCAAACCTTCACCTCAAGTTTCAAGGCAGTGGGTCAACACACAACTGGAGACAGCTTCAGCTCTAGTACCAGAATGGAGTATTTTTGCAGGCTGAACCAAAACCATGCAAAATCCATCAGGCACTGAGTGTGGGAGATCTGCGTGCTCCATCCTCACCCTGCAACAACCTCCCACATCCAGTGTAGTACCAGACTCAGCCCTGGCTCTACCACAATGGCAAAGCTGGGGAGCAGAATGGGCAGCCTCACCTCGATGATATCTGCGTTGGTCCGGCTCTCATGGGGCTCGTTGTACTCTGTGTACTTGAGCAGCACCTTGTCCATGTCGGTGCTGGCATACTGGAACAGCTTGTTGGAGTGGTTGAAGATGATGAGGGCAATCTCGCAGTCGCACAGGACACTCAGCTCGTAGGCTTTCTTCATCAAGCCGAACTTGCGCTTGGTGAAGGTCACCTGAAAGCAGGGACAGCCATGGTGAGAAGCTGTGTCCATGCTGCCACAGACCCAACACCTCCCAGAGAAAAATGGAATGATCACTGAATAAAGAGCAAAAGGAAGGGGAATGCACAGGGAATATTCTGTCTCAGTTTCCCCAGTTGGACCCAACCCCAAGCTCGCCTCCCTCTTCCAAACAGTTCATATTGCTGCCTATTTTGGGATCCTCCAAAGGCAGACACTTCACAAGCACAAAGATGATTATCAGCGTTGGAAATCACATATTGCCAAATCAAGAGAAAATAAATTTCAGCAAAATCTCCAGTAGAGCTGCCATCTGTCCGGGGGCTGTGGGTTTTTAAGTGGAATATTCAAGTGATGGAGATCTTGTTCTTGCTTAATGCAGCTGTGCTGCAAGTGCTCAACCCTGGGGGCCACAGAGCTGGGGTTCAGCACCCCAAAACTGCCCAGAGGTGTCCACCCTACCTGTGACCCACTCTCCTGCTCACCAGCCCTCACTTATCTCGGTAGGCTATGCTTCCCCAAGGGCACCACAAGCCCTCCTGTGCCAGGGGCCTGCCCAGCTCCCACTTTCATCTTGCTGCCCCTTTGTGTAACCTCGCTGGGGTGTTTTTCCTCATTGCCTGCCCAACTGGGGTCCCTGTCTCCCCAGCCCGCCCTGCCCTGAGCTGTAACCAGAGCTGTTGGCTGACAAGGCAGCTCCTGCAGGACTAATCCTGGAGAGCTGGCTGGGGGCTGGGGCCAGGACTGGGGCTGGGTGCTGGCTCCAACACCAGCTCCAGCTGCCGGGCAGACGTTGGGCTGCGATTCCCAGCCCACGCTCAGCTCTCACCACCACACTCCTAACAGGACCCAGCTGGTGGAGAGGGAGCCGGACTGGGGCTCCCTGTCCCGGCTGCAGTGCAGACAGCTGCTGAGGGTCCCTCCCCTGCTAGAACACGCTACACACTGACGGGGAAGGCGCGATGCTTGGCCAATGCCCTCTCACCAAATAAGAAGCAGAAAAAGAAAATAAGAGGCAGGAGGTCACTGCTTTGTGCTAAGCATTGCCCTGGGGTCGAAGCAGCCTCCAGGGGAAGGGCATGAGATGAGCTGAGATGCTCTTGGGTGCCAAAACCTTGGGTGCTCCCTCTCCACATGGGAGGGCTTGATGCCATTCTGGGCCTTCACCACAGCATCAATTTTGCAAATGAACAGCTTTAATTTGCAGAGCTGAGGGAGGAGAGTGAATGAAGCTGCTGCCTTTGCTCAGCCTGTCAGTGGCATCACAGCCACGGTCCAAATATCTCAACATGGAGCTTCCCAGTTCACAGAGATGGTGAGGAGCAGTGCCACTGTGATGGCAGCAGCAGCACCCAGTATGCACTCCCAGGGTCCTGCACCCCGCGAGACAGAACCACATTCCTGCTTGTGGTGGGAGGGCAGAGCAGGGGGCAGCTCTGGGCACACTCAGCAAGGGGAGCTGCTGCCCCTCCCCACTATCTCCCAGAGATGATTACGCAGTAACAAGATTCAGCTCTAATCGCCTCATCCCTTGGAAAGTGTAGGGCTGGTACCCTGTGCTGCTGTGACCACCACGTGTATCTGCTTTGGCCATGGCTGAGCTGTGGCTGGGCCACTCACGTTGCCAGCGCCGTCCCAGTCCCAGCACACTTTGGTGAAAATTAAATTACTTGAGGGCCAGCTTCCGTGTCACCAATAACTCCCCCCTCCCCAGCAGCATTCCAGACTTCTCAGCCACCCAAAACCTCTGCTGCTGGGTGCTGTGCAGGGTTGCTCCCAAGACCAGGAGCCAACAGTGCCACAGCACAGCTGTGGCCGCACTGTGACTTCAGGTGGGACCCAGCTGCAGTTCTGCTCCTGCAGCTGTGGCAGGACAGGCTCTAAAACCATGACCTGTCTCTGTGTCCCCTTCCCCAGCATGACCTGCCTCGCTGTCCCTGCTGGGGCAGCCTCCAGGCTGTGACTCACCCTCCAAGCATCTCGAGGTGTCCCCAGGAGGAAAACACACGGTCTCCACCAGAACAGAAGGACCAGCCGAGGGTGGTTGTTTCTGCAGCCACTGGTGTTGGGAGCACTTTGCCAAAACACACCTTGCCAGGCACCACGACAGGCTCAGCCTGGAGTCTCAGATTGGAGGCAATAGTGTGAGGCTGAGACACGGGGCCTGAACAATGGGGCAGCTCATGGCCTTGAAGACCAGTGACAAGCATGGTTTGCGTTTTGCCCTTGAGTAGTGAAGAGTATGGGGTCATCTTCCCCAAATCAACCAGCAACCTGGGCAGAGCTGAGCAGAACACAAAACACCAAATTATCCCTCTAGAGATGAGGGGATACTCCCTCTGCAGACAGGGCACAAGAGCATCCCTCTCTATTGGCACCCCTGCATCTTCCAGAGAAAAGCAAAGATTTGCCATTTAGCTACCACATCACACAAAAGCATCACCTAACACTGCCTTGTGCATCCACTCATGACATGGGACAGAAACCTCAAACGTTCCCCTCATGCCGTGCACGAGCCTCATCTAGAAGAATTAACCTTGTAAGTCTAAGAGGGTAATCAAATCTCATGCTTCAGGGCATAAGCCGATCACCAAAGGGGTCAGGAAGGAATTACTGCCCCAAACTAGCAGGGGATTTTTTGCCTTTCCCCTGATGCAAACCATATTGGCAGTTGCCAGAGTCAGCAGCCTGGCCCTGAAGAACTGATGGCCTGATCTGTTGTGGCAAATCCTCTCCAGTAATTCCTCTAATAACATTAGTGACTCTTACTTGCTCTCCTCTCTTGGTTTTGGCTGCTACTGTAATTCACAGAATCACACACTGCTTTGGGTTGGAAGAGATCGAAAAGATCATCTAGTCCCAGCCCATGCTATGGACAGGGACACCTTCCACTAGACCAGATTACTGCAAGCCCCGTCCAACCTGACCTTGGAAACTTTCAGGAATGCAGCAGACACAGCTTCTCTCGGCAACCTTTGCCAGGGCCGCTCCACCCTCACAGGGAAGAATTTCCTTCTAATATCCAATCTAAATCCCCCTCTTTTCAGTTTAAAACCATTCCCCTCTTGTCCTGTCTTTCCAGGTCCTTGTCCAAAGTCCCTCTCCAGCTTTTCTGGAGCCCCTTTAGATCTTCATGGTGCCTTCTCTTCTCCAGGCTGAACACTCCCAGCTCTCCCAGCCTGGCTCTAGACCAGAGGTGGTCCAGCCCTCAGAGTTTATCCATGGCTTCCTCTGGACCCACTCCAGCAGCTCCACATCCTGCTGCTGGAGCCTCCATGTGGGCTCATGGTTTGTGCCCCCATGGAAAGCAAAACCTGCGACATGAGCAGGGTCAGCTGATGCCGAAAGCTCAGTGTGAGATGCAGGGAGCTTCACCTCACAGCAAAGGCTCTGGAGAGAGCTCAGCCTTAGCTTACCCTGAGGGTCATGATGCCTCAGCAGCCCCAAGCCACCGCTCGGGATGAACCTGGCAGCGTGAATGGAAATGCAGATGTTGAAAGCAGCTCTGCCCTCTACCTCCTTGCATCACCACTGGTGAATCCCTCGTTCTCAGGGCATCCCTGCACTATTCCCATTCCTCTCCCAGCAGGCAGAGGTGCCGTTGGAGCCATCCGGGCATGCCAAGGACAGTGGTGCTCGCCCAGGGTAGCCAGCCCTGCATTCCAGCAGCAGTGCTACTGGAATGAACCCCATCCATAATTCATCAGTGCCGGGCCGCTCCGCTCTGGGGTGCGGCATGGGAGAGCTGACCGTGCCCTCTGCCCCCAGCCAGAGTGGGAGGGCTGCTGCGGGGGCAGGGGTGGGCTGAGGATGCTCCAGACGCTGGGTTTAAGCCAGCTCAGCCGACAGCCTGCAGCCACGGCGGGCATGCACACACGGACGCTCCTCATCGCTGATCCGCAGCAACAGCAGGAGAGGGAGGGAAGGAGAGTGAGAAGCCAGAGATGGCTCCGGGGAGACCTCACTGCGGCCTTCCAGCACTTAAAGGGGCTTATCAAACAGACAGAGAGGGACTTCTTGCATGGGCAGATAGTGATGGGACAAGGGGCATGGTTTTAAACCGAAAAACAGGAGATTTAGATGGAACATTAGAAGGAAATTTTTTCTGTGAGGGCAGTGAGGCCCTGGCACAGGTTGCCGAGAGAAGCTGTGGCTGCCCAGTTCCTGGAAGTGTTCAAGGCCAGATTGGATGGGGCTTGGAGCAACCTGGTCTAGTGGAAGGTGTCGCTGCCCATGGCAGAGGGGTGGACGAGAGGGACTTTTAAGATCCCTCCCAATCCAAATCATCCCATGATTCTATGAGATAAAGCAATATGGGACACTTCTGATCCTGGGGAGTGGATCCTGGCATTGTCCATGTACAGCATGGACCAGGAGAGTGGAGCAAGAGGGTTCTCACCCTCTTTACAGCTCCTACCACAGTGGATAGAGCAGATCCCACTGCCTGGAGCAGTCCTTTTTCATGCAATGTCCCATCTTCCTGGTACGTCCTTTTCTCCCAAAGTGAGCAGTGAAAATTGATTGCAAAGCTGTGCTGGTGACCAATTAAACAGCTGCTGCTTTGCTGACACCCGATTTGATCGGGCTGTTTCTGGGAAGCAAAGCAAGATGTGCTCCACTGGGGCAGGGAGCAATGCTCCCATGCTGGCTTTTGGAAGAACCAGCCCAGCCAAGGATCCAGCTACTGCCAGAGGAAAACCAGTGTCCCTCAGCCCAGGGAACTGGGCTTTGGGGACACCTGACAACAGAGATGTGCTAAAGCCATGACATCTGGCCATGCAAAGCAACTCCTGCTTTCAAATCCCACCCAATGCAGTGAGACCTTAGCAAGGGTCTTTATCTCCAGCCAGTACCAAAGAGCAGCTCATCCCTCATGAACAGTACCATCACTCGGCCGCTGCCTCTGCAGAAAAATGCCTCTTTCCTTTCCTGAAGGTTTATGCAGCAGGGTCAGGCTGTACCACCCCCGCCCAGCACTACCAATTATTTTCCATTTGTTTGAACTTCCAGCAGGGCTCCAGTCACCACAGATCCCTTGCTCCCCTCTGCAGCACTGCCCCATAAAATACACTCTGGATCCTTCAATAACGCCTAAGGCCCTGTTTTCTCCTCCTGATGGATATAAATAGCCCCAGGAGCAACTGGAATATCAGCAAAAACTATCTGATGCCCATCCCAGCCCCCACCACCAAGTGAAGCCATTATGAGGAAAACCTGCTGTTTCCTATTGTTTTGCTGCAGAGCAATAAAGTGGTTCATCCAGTTCTGCTCTCTTCAAGGATTAGGAATATATTCACATGATGATTGTTTACTGTTTTTTCTCTTTTTATGGAGTGAAAGTTGCAGGAAAGAAGTATGGCAGGTCATGCTGGGGTGCGGTAGTGGCTGGACTAAAGGCAGAGGCTTGGATCTGCTGAGCCAAACTCCAGGAGCACAGAAAGCAAAGGGACCTGCCTGTAAGTCTTGTGGTTATGGGAAATACACTGACATAGTCATCCCAGAGCAAACCTGGGCTGGCAAAGTGCTGCTGCTCCACCACTCCAGTTTAAGGAATATGGAAATTTGGGAAAAAAATTGTTCATTTTTTTTTTTTTACTCTGAGATACATGAATGCATTCCTACACACATGCACATGTGTGTGTGTCTTGGGCTTGGCTTCAAGACAGCCCAAGGAAAAAAGCCCTGGAGTCATTTAAGTTTACAGTTAGGGAAAAAAAAGGAATAATTTGAGTTGTTTGTGTTCAGCAAAATGGATACTTGTTGTGGCTGTTTTTTATTGGAAAAACCACATGGAAAACGTCAACTGAAATATATTTTCTGCAGGACAAAAAAAAAAGTGGGGGGGGGAAAGGAACTAACTAAGTGGAGAAGATACTTTCTTCTGGAAAAGCACTTAGATGGAAACAGCTCAAGGAGCTCAAAGGCGAGGAGCAATGCCTGGATGGGGGCAGCACAACGGGGCTGTTTGCCTGGTCCTGAATCCACCTGGATCCGGCCTCAGCACCAAGTCTCATCCATCTGCTTATTTTATGGATTGGGAAAAACACAGCACTGGTGGTCCAAAATGGGATGGAAATGGATCATTTTGAAACATGACACTTAAAATCCCCACTGGGAAGAGAAGGACGAGGTGAGAGAACGGGGAGAGACCAGCACTGACCTGCCGATTGCGCTCGTCCGTGATCCGCTGGATCTGGATCTTTTTTCTCCCCATCTTCTCCGGAAATCCTCACCGCACTCGGGACGACTTCGGCTCAGGGGAGAAGTAACCCCACTTTAAAACGCTTTCATTAAAGAGCGTGGGGGACTTTTTATCTCAGATGGAAAACAAACCCAAAAAAGCCAAAACAAAAAAAAAAGAGTTTTGCGTGGCTCTGTGCTCAGTTCATGGTACCGTCATGCGCGGCCAGATCCAGTGGGGCTGCGACGTCAGCAGCTGCTCAGAAACCTGCACAGTAAGAGAGACAGGAGTGAGATGCTCTGTTCCCAAACCCCATCCAGGAGCCAGCACCCCACCGGCATCCCTCTACTGCCTGTGCAGACCCCACCCCAAAGGCCAGGGTGGTGTCTGGTCTCCCACCCAGCTTTGAGGCCAGGAGAGCTGTAGAGAGATTCATCCAAACTGGTCTCAAAGAAGCCCAAGGATGGAGGCCAGGAACACCTGTGCCACAGGACACGTGTGGGCCGGGCACTGCGACGCTGGGCGAGGAGGAGGAGATGGCAGCAATGTGCCCGTGAATCACTATTCCTCCATGACACTCCAGACTTTTTTATTCTCTTAATAAAGTCATAAGCAGTCGAGTGGCTGGTGATTAGCTTGGGCAATTTAAATCTGTCTCCAGTTTCTGCACTAATCTTCAATTTGGAATTTTAAACTGTCTTTATTCGATTACTTGAAAGAAACCTTGTGACCAGGCACAGAAACCTAATTCTTATGGGTAAGGAGGACCCCAAAGGCAGCTGAGACAGCCTGGCCTTCCACTGGGCTCAGTCACAGCCAGACACTGGACGTTTCCACGAATCTTGGGCATGTGATTGACTTGGGGATATCTTGTGCCCAAAACTCTCCCAAAAGGGACGAGTGCTGCAGGTCTCCAGGGCTCTTTCTGCAGCCTCCCCACAGTAATCTGCACCCCCCAGCACCAAAGGCTGCATCCAGACGTACCAGGGCACCTCCTGGCACAGCCCCCCAGCCCATCTCACCCCGTTTCCCAGCATGTCCTGCACTGCAGTGAGAGAACAAAGAGGGAACTTCAGCCATGACATACTTCAGGTAAGTCTTCCTCCTTGCTCTCTCTCTGAGCAGCTGGATAACAGCAGTGATAACATTGCATTTAAGGCAAGGTGCCCTGTGCCAAGACCCAGGCAGAGGGAAAAACCAGTCCCAAAATAGCTTCCTATCTGCCTCAACTTGGCAGTCACTAGCCCTCCGTCTTGTTACAAAAAGCATTAAAAAACCCGAAAGTTTTTTCTCCAAAACCACTATCCCAAATTCAAAGCAGCAGCCACAGCCAACCTGACCAAGCTCCTCCTCCTCCTCTCCCACCCCAGAGCACCCCCAGACCCTGCTGAAGACCTCGGCCCCATACTTTGCCTCCTCATCAGACCATGCTCCAACAACAAACAAGCCCTAATGGTCTTACTCCCACACTTGTTTTGGGGGTTCACTGAGTCATGTGAGTCACATAATCTTTTTCTCTGCTTTTTTTTTGGGTAAAGCTTTTTCATCGTGCATCATGTTATGTGGTTTCAGTGCAAGTTCAAGGAGCCCCGAGGAGAATGGGGAGTCTTTTCCCCATCCTGACACCCACAACTTACCCTCCAGGGAGGATGAGGTATGAGGAAGCCAGGAAGACCAAAGAGACAAAGGGCAGCAAAACCTGGCTTTTTTACACATAAATCCCACCAGTAAGACTCTTTGCAAGAACAGACCATACAGGGATGGCATTTAATTCTTGACTCCTTATTTACCAAAATAGGTGCACATTTCCCTCCCAGCAGCAAATAGGAGCAACCATCCAGCTCTGAGAAGCACTGTCGCCATGGAGAACACTGAGACAGTGCCAGAGGCATTTCCTTTGGCTGCTGCTCCCCATCCCACCATGGGTAGCCCTAAAAAGATAGGTCCCAGAGCATTGCCAGTTCTGGGGCACCAGCAGTTCCACAGCATCGGCAGTTCTAGAGCATCACTGCTCTGGCTTGCACCACGTGAAGTATCCTTCAAAGGTCGATGATATAGGAAGAGACAAAAGGAAAATGAGAATTTTTATTTCATCCACCTAGAGTGTCCGCTCTGTATTTCCCTCACTGTGAGCCCAGACATGGGAGAACCCACAGCCCAAAGGCTTGGAACCAAGGTGAGGATTTCGCACACACAAAGAAATTTTGGAAGAGAAGGAACTTTTTGTCGGGTTTGCTTTGCTGCTTTTCCCTTTGGAGTTGCCATTTCTCCAAAATGGCTGAAAAATATTCACCTTCAGCATCTTCAAAACCACCAGCGGCAGCACAAAGTAGCAACAGCTCCGCAACCAGACCCAGGGCAAGATGCTAATTCTTTCCATGTGCTGCAGCTCTTGGATAGAGAAACCCTCTGAAAGACAGCGGATTTACTGTCCAAACCAGAGAGGAACTCTCCAGAAGCAACAATAAACACTGGAGAACAACGGGCAGTAAATTTAAACTGAGTGAAAGGAAACATATTTTAACACAATTTTGTTGCAGGACTTGTTCACAGGATGCTATGGCAGCCAAAAGCTCCACAGTGCTCAAAGACATGGGATGTTTGTAGGGATGAGGAAAAACCCCCAGTGCTGCTCATCCCTGCCCTCAGCTCCACACGAGCTAGCGCTTCTTGCATGGGAGCAGTGGGATTCAAACCACATTCCTCTCTCCAGGCCACAAACACACCCCAAGTGTTTCAAACCAAATCCCCTTTTTCAACCACCAAACCAGGTTCCTCCTGCTGCTCTGAATCCTGACTCTGCATCCTCAGCACTTCAGCAGGATGGGGACCATTGTTGGAGCCTCAGGGTTTGTTCATGCCACTGGATAAAGCTTTTCACAGGAAAAAGGTGACTGAACAGGTTTTTGCTCATCATCATGGGGAGAAAAGGAGCTGCCGTGTGATGCTCTTGACCCCTCTACCCTGCATGGGAATGGAAACACCCCACAGGGAGGGCAGCCCTTGGATGGGGTGAAGAGGAGCAACAGAGGAGAGTACAGCATGTTTGCTGCCCTCCGAATGCACCTGACAGGGGATTTCAAACTCCTCCCTTTTCTCTTCATGGAATTGGGGTTTTGGGGTGAGTTTATTTGGTTTTAGGTTGGGTTTTTTCCCCACCATATTTTTGAACCCAAGTATTTTCACGTTTCCTGCCCAGGTGGCTGTTTCAGAAAGTCCGACCACTGGCTCAAGTTTCTAAACAGCATCTGGAAGAGCAAGAAACCTGGAGAGCCACCCTCATCTCTCCTGTCTCTCTTGCTGGCACTGCTGCTGCAGCTCTGCCCCAACCCAGGAGGATCCCCTGTGCCCCTGGAGCTTCCTCTCCTTCACCACCACATTGCTTTGGCTCCCTGATAGCCCAGCCTGAGGCACCAAGATCACCCATGACCCTCCTCCATGATCAGGTGGAATTTAAGCACCTGAACGCATACATAGCTAAGCACCCAGAGCACAGGACTGCTACAAGAAGCTGAGCTCCTAAGCAACTTCTAACTTTCGGGGTCTCAAATGATTTTATATACAATAACCCCACTCACTAAATCACCTCCTCCTCCAACAGCAGCTTCTTTCTTTCTCCTCAGCCTCGTTTTCCAAGGAAACCACCAAGCATCCCAGCTACTACACCCCGACAAGGACAGTCCAAGGGCATGAAAAGGGACCTAGAAATCCACTGGAAAGCAAATGATGGGTGGTGCACTGGAAAAAAGCCACCCTGACCCTCTTCCAGGAATCTCAACAAGGATCAGGGAATTCGGCATTGCCCGGGGAGGCAGAGAGAAGCTCTGGGATGGAGGCAGCAGCCAGCACCCCCTTCCCCCTCCCTCCACTCCCGCTCGCTCACACAAGTGTGACTATCACGGCAATTAGCACACATGCCAATTAACTCCGAGCAGGTGCTGGTTAACTCTGTGCTGAGTAATTCATCCCCGGCTCCCAGTAAATTGCTCCAAATTGGAGAGACAGGCGAGAGAGCAGAGTTAGCATTTTGCAAATGGGGGAAGAAAGAAAAAGCACAGAGGAATCTCAGCTGGGAGATGTTTTTACAAAACAAAGAATTTGGGGGGCTGAATCCCCAGCTCCAAGAGCTGGGGACACAGAGGAGCTGATCTGTCTTTCACATCTTTATTTCTGTATTTTTTAATCTACTGTACAAATTTCTGATCTATTTCACTTACTTCTAAGTGGTTTCACCTTTGCTTTGCACAAGCAGCGGGGTGCACTGCTCCATAATTTGTCACTTTTCCATTCCTACTGAACAGCCCCACCTTTCTCTCGACACAAGCAGGGATACTGAGAGTCTCACATCCACTTTCTACAGCCATTTGCTATTTTTAATATACTTTTATTGCATCCCTTTTTAGTCGCTCCTTACTAAAGTTAGCTTGAAACACCGCCCCTCTCCAGGGCGAAGGAATTCAGCTGCCCTTCCTTAACACCCACCTTGCAACACCGTGTGCTCTCAGCACAGTGTTAGCTGAAAGAAGCCAAACCTTGGCCATGCAGCTGCAGAAGGAAGATCAAAAAGATTAATCTGAAAGCTTTAGGAAGATAAATAAAGGCAAATAAATGCATCCTTTCCAAAAATGTATTTTCCTTTGGAGCTCTTTGCTTTTCCCAGCATGTGGCACCATGCTCCCCAGTCCACTTGTGCCTGTGCAGGAACACACAGCAGAGCCAGAGACACAAGCAATGGCAAAATTGGGATGGGTTCAACATGGCACCAGTTCAAGGGATGTTTTCCTGATCTCCATCCCCAAAACAGGTCCGGTGCAATGGGGACATCCTTGGCTGCAAGGAAACCTGCAAAAGGAGCTTCAAAGGACAAATGCTGCCCTGTGAAGATGTAGCTCATCTTATGGAGGCATAGAAAGCCCCAGTTTGAAGGGAGAAATGCAGGTGACAGGTATGGCAGATCACAGCCCATCCTAGAAACTGCTCCCCCCAGGCACCCAATGCTCTTGCTGTGGCACCAACCCATCTTTTACCCAAGATTCGCAGAATGCTCCCCAATATGTGTTTTTCCTTAACAGACTCCATCAAGTCAAGGGGCTGACTGAGAGTAAAAGGAGGATCCTCCCTGCCACTATCCACCCCCAAGGAACAGGGCACCCGACATGACTGAATTCACTGACCCAAGCCCCAACACATTTGGGGGGGGTGTCAGATTTGTCCACATACAGAAATTACAGCAATAACATGTCCCAGACTTGCAGCTCCTCTGTAGGAAAAAGTTTACTGCAAGGGAGCTTCAGCACACAACCAGCAGGCATGTGGGGTACAAGGTGCAGGGTGTTACAGAACTGTAGAATGGTCTGGATTGGACGGATTCTTAAAGTTCATCTCATCCCACCTCTCTGTCACCCACTCACAGGGAAAAATTTCTTCCCAGTATCCCATCGAACCCTGCCCTCTGGCAGTGGGAAGCCTTGTTCCATCACTCCAGGTCCTTGTCCAAAGTCCCTCTCCAGCTCTCTTGGAGCCCCTTTACGGACTGGAAGGAGCTCTAAGGTCTCCCCAGACTCCTCTACAGGCAAGACAGCCCCAGCTCTCCCAGCCTGTCTCCAGAGCAGAGGGAATCCAACCCTCCGAGCATCTGCATGGTCTCCTCTGGACTCACTCCAGATTTGTATTCTTCCTGCTCTGGCAACCCCAGAGCTGGAGGCAGCACTGAGGGGCATCTCACCAGGGTGGGGCAGAGGGGCATAATCCCAGCCCCTCACATGCTGCCCATGCTGTGGGATCAGCTGGGCACAGCGTTGGCTTTCTGGGCTACCAACTCTGATAGCTTGGTCATGTCCATCTTCTTGTCCACCCACAACTCATCCTGTCTGTCCACTCACAACAGGAGAGCCCAGGTGAGGAAATGCTGCTGTACTGCAAACCAGCCCCTGAGCTCAGACTGCAATGGGAAGTGGATTACACCCACCATGCTGAGCCTCTGATGAGCCCTTCACTACCCATGCTGGGTGCGGGGAACGGGCCAAGGGAGGGAGGGAGCTCTTGAGGTGGCAATGATGCTTTGGAGGTGGCAAGAGCAGCTCCTCGCTCTGCTGCGCTGCTCCTGCCACAAACCTGCAGCTTTTACCACGAGAAGCAGCTGCGTTGAGAGGCGACATGGCCGCACTGCCCCAGCAGCCCCCAGCACAGCTGTGACCCTTCTGCCTGCTGCAAAGAGCTACAAAAGCAATTGCAAATAAAGAGCAACTGCAGCTGAGGTCTCCGAGCCTCACCTTGAGGATACTGTCCCGCACTGACAAACACCAAGTCGCTTCCCCGCCCATGACCAAGGCTGGATCCCATCCCTTAAGGACATGGATTTAGCTCAAGTCACCTCTTGAACCCGCCTGTTCAACTGCAGTTCTTGCCTTCCTGTTTCCTTTCTTGCTGCCTTTTGTGAGTTAATTGTTGTTTTTTTAACATATCCTCCATGCTGACACCAAGGACTTTTAGTTTCCTTCTGTGTGGTTTCTGGACCAGCAGGACTGACTTCCTTCTCTTTTGCAAAGCCCCCTTCCCTAAAACACAGTGCCAGTATTCATGTTAATGTTGCTCTTCCTCTCTGGCAAAGCCACTGTCATGGTGCTGGCCATCACCCCTGCTTTGCTGCAGGATGGGGAGCAGTGCTGGCAAGGCAATGTGGCACCCAGGAGGGATGCAGCACGCACGTGGGGTCGTCCTTGGCAGGACAGCAGGCAGCAAGGGCCAAGTGCCAGCAAGTCCCCAGCCCCACTGCACACACCGTGAGGGACTCCAACTCACCAGCTTAGCATTGTTTAGCACCTCTTTATCTCCAAACCGAGATAAAAACCGCACAAACATGCTTAAGTCTCCTCCAAAGCTTCTATTCTGGTTTCAGGATGATGCTATCTGGGTTCCTGTGTCGAATCTCCAGATGCAGGCAGGGGGAGGGGAGAGAAAGGCGGCCAAAACATGGCTCCAGAGCAAACCTCCTGCTCAGAAACGCAGCTGTTTGACCCTGCCTGGGGCCAAATCCCACTCGCCAGGCAGGTGCCAACCCAGCGCTGAGCTGCCATCCCTCCTGCACACCTGACACCCACCTCAGGGCCCCGATTTCCCTGGGATGGGCAGCCAAACCAGCACTCAGTTCCTCCTGCCTGCAGGAGGGAATCCGTCCCGCCAGCTGCAGGTGAAAACCTTGGGAGCTCAGGGAAGCAGGAGTGAGGCTGGATTCAGGCAAGCCCCCAAGGAATTTGAAAGAGACACATATATTCCTGACCCAGATTCAGGCACTCTCTGAAGAAAAGCAGATGCCAACCGTGCAACCAGCTCTGCTGAGCTGTAACAAAACCTCGCGCCGTGCCAAGCCTGGCAGAGGCTGAGGAAAAGCACAGCCCTGACACAATGCTGGAGAACTGGCATTTGCTGTGCAAGGGTGGGTGAAAGAAAGGATTTAGGGGAAATTATTAAACTGGGGTTGATCTTCTCTTCCCCTGCAATTTGTGTGCCAGTGTGGAGTCAGACAACACCCTAAAGAAAGGATGATAGTCCCAACACCAGCACAAGAACTGGAGGCAGCACCCAAACCAGGAACCCTGGTCCCCTACACCCCAAATCACAGTTTCATCCCACACCACAGATAGCCAGGGATGCCATCACATTCAGCACCACAGGAGCATGCACATCCTAGACTGGGGATATGTTCTGCAGAGGCAGTGTGACAGCAGGTACAGCCCGTGACCTCCTCTGCACTGCCAGCATGGCCAAAGACAGCAGAGGCTGGAGGGGAAAAGAGGCTGGGCAGGAGCTCCAGGCAGCCACTGGCAAACCCATGACCCTGCTTGGTGCTGCTCAAAAATCAACCAGGGAACCCTCACCCAAGGTAAGGACACAGTTTCAGGAAGGAAAAGTGTGCGGGACCAGGACAAGCTGGGACTTTCAGCCCCTCACACCACGTGGCTTCCTAGAGAGGCAGCTGGTCCTCTCACCTGAAGATGCTACAGGGAGGGACTGGCGGGGACAAGTCGCTGTAGGGCTTGGTGTTAAACAGGAGGGCTTGGACAGTTGCCTGCTAAAGTGACCTTCAGAGCACCCTGAGAACAGCAACCAAAGGCTGATGCAGCTGCCAAAAAAGTCTTTTGACCTTGAGGGGTGACCTTGGTGGCGGCATCCTCGCAGCAGGGGTCATTCACCACCCTGAGCCTGATTGTGGTCTCCCAGGTGGCTCAGCAGCTTCCCCAGATGTGCCTATCCAAGCTGGAAACCTTGCATCCCCTGGGGACTCCCCAATATGTGCACAGCATCCCCTTCCCCNCAATCCACCCTCCATGCCCAGAGAGGAGCAGCCAGACCCCCAAAGCTGTTCCCCTTCCCCCATATTCTCTATCTATCACCAGCTCCAGAGTCGGAGACTGGGGGTAATTTTTCCCTCTGCACTAAGTAGGGTTTTCTAAATAATGGGAAGCAAGATCCCATTATCCGGCTCCATTGCCCACCCCCACGGCTCCCTGCAGGGCATGAAATAACCACCTGCCAGCTCCCCGGAGCCCCGCGCCGTGGCAATGAGATCGCAGCTTCCCCTGTCACTATTGTCAGAGCAAAATTTAGATACCTGGTAATGAGGAGGTTTAATATGACAGATGAGAGGTTGACTCATTAAAAAAAAGCAAGAAGGAGAGGGAGCTGAATTCGGGGTCAGATCCTGCACTCAGCAAATCAGGAGGCTGTCACAGCCAACCCTGCGCCAGTGGGGAGCGGGAGCAGTTCTTGACCCCAAACCAGCCCCACACTAGGGACTTTCACCGGTGCTGAAGCCACAGGAAGGAAAGGGGAGGCATGGAGGGGTTGGACATGGCTACAGTTTTTGGGGCCATCCAGTTCTGCTCCCCACGGAGCTGCCTCCTGCTCTGGGGTGGGGTAATCTGAGCCCAGGAAAAGCCTCAGCACCCAATGGCAGCGGTGTTTCACTTTGAGGGCTTTTGTCTCTCAATGAACCATACAGTAGTATCCCAACATTAACTCCATTCTCCTTGGCACCCCCATCCTGAGGGTGCACCCATCCCCCAGTGCAGCCCGGCCAGGACCCCGCTGCCAGTACCCTCACTATGGGTCACCGCCACCACTGTGGTCACCAAGGACATTGATGACTTGCGTGTCCCAAAACACAACATGCCCAAGGGGGACAATCACTGCCTTCAGCTCCAACATAGGGGACAGGATCTCAGCACTGAGACCCAATGGGGCTCCCAGGGACAGCTCAGCAGCATCAGGGCAAAGCCCTCCCTGCTTGGAATTTAGGGGCTCTCCATGAAGAGGACGGGATTTCCTCCAGTACCAGAGGGGATAACTCCCTCCTCCTGGTGGGTTCTACCCAGGGGAAATTCCATGAGACCCAACTGCTGCTCCAGGCCATCAGTGAGAGCAATGGAAATCCAGAGCAGCCCCACTGGACACAGCTGAGAGTGAAACTGTCCCAGGGGAAACTCTGCTCTTCCCTCCTGTGTCAGTGGGATGAGGACTGGGGATATGTCCTTTGCAGCCAGCCTGGGATATCCTACTCCCCATTCCCCAAGGGCACTGTGGCACAACTCATGAAATCCTAGTATGGTTTGGGTTGGAAGGAAACTTAAAACTCATTCCAACCTCTATCCCAGGTTGCTCCAAGTCCCATCCAACCTGGTCTTGAACACTTCCAGGGATGGGGCAGCCACAGCTTCTCTGGGCACCTTGTGCCAGGGCCTCACCACCCCCAGAGGGAAGAATTTCCTCTCAGTGTCCCATCTAAACATGCCTGCTGGCAGTGGAAAGCCATTCCCTCTTGTCCTGTCATTCCGGGCCCTTGTCCCTCCCCATCCAGGCCCAAAGCCCCTCTCCAGCTCTCTTGAAGCCCCTTTAGGCACTGGAAGGGGCTCTAAGGTCTCCCTGGAGCCTTTGCCTCTTCAGGCTGAACAGCCCCAGCTCTTCCAGCCCCATCTTCATCTCATCTCCATTCCCAGCCCAGACACATGTTCAGTGACTCTGTGCTCCATCCCCATCCCAGAAGGTATACCCCAGAGCAGCTCTGCAGACCCTCCAGCACCTAAAGCCCAGTGTGGGCTCGCCCTGGGAGCCAGGGCTGCCGAGAGGCCGGAGGTCCCCAGTGCCACCCCGGAACTCAGCCCTTGAGCACAGTCCTCCCTCCCAGTGCACAACCTCAGCAGCGTCCTTCCCAAAGGCTCAGCCCTTTCCCAAGGGCCACAAAGATCTTTCCAACAGACCTCCCACAATCATTTCTTTGTTGGTTTTGCACCCCCAACCACTGGCAAGTAACAGCTGTGGTGCCCAAAGTCACGGGGCTGCTGATCTGATTTGCATCTACTGACTGCTGACTACATTCATGGCCAAGGCAACCATCACTTCCGTCGAGTCCAAAGCAGGCAATGTGGAAGCAGATGTTGCTCCTGCATTGTCCCATGCCACACTCTCCATCAGGGTTTACATGTCTTGAGCTCCTGGGAAGGAAGCACCAGGTTCCCCAGAGGCTGCAGGGTCCAGCACTCATCTGGAGTGCAAAGGAGCTGGTGAAGTCAGGAGCTTCCCATTGCTGGAAAGGAGATAGTGGTCACCAGCTCCACTTGGCCAGTCAAAGGGTAAGAGGCAAAAGATCTTGACTTGTCACTCATACGGCAATGCTAATTACTGTGAGGATGATGCCATAGCAGAGCTCACTGTAAGAGTCCCTTGGAGAGATGGATGGAAAAAATCAGGCCAACACCAACAGGACCAGGCAGGATCATGCTCCTGTCTCCATCCCAGTGATCAGACTCCACCATCACCATCACAGCTCCAACCTGCCCATGGCACTCCCAGCCTGGAAACAAAGCCACAAAAATTGTCATCCAGGCCATCTGCCTTTCTCAGAGGTGGACATGCCCACCCATCTTTACACATTCCCCAAAATCCACTTTGGCCCATAGCAACAGGCTCATGCTCAGAGTACACTGCCATACTACAGCTGGAAGCTCACCACCAGACATTGTTATTTCATTTAATAAAAGAAATAAAGGCCCAAACCCAGCATTAGTTATTTGGGACTGTAAAAGCACCAGAAACAGAGATCAAGGCCCTGGGCATGAGAACCTGTCCCTTGGCCACAAGATCTACAGCTGAGGAGCCACCAAATCCCACCAGGAGGGCACAGACCATGGTCCAGCTGCCACTGAACCCCAACCCAACTCACTATAAGCAAACAGGAGAAACTGGGACAAGATGCCACAAGGCAAAGAGGGGTTTAACTTCCTCTTCCCCTGCGCTGCCTTGAAACACAGTGTCTCTAACCCAGCACACAAATAACATCAGCCACCACCAGCACTCTGCTATCCACAGCCCAAGCCAGGGACCACTGGAGCATCCCAGGGTGTCTAGAGCTGCTGCAGCCAAAGCCAGGCCGGGGAGAGAGACACAAACCAGTTCAAGGTACCTCATCCCCAGCATGACTCAGGGCTGCTGGGACCAGGGGATACTCACTGTGCCACAAAGGCCTTGCCATCAGCCAGGACTGACCTCACTCCCTAGCTCAGCCACAGCTTGTACTGACATGCATCCTGTGCCACATGTCAATGAGCGAAAGGGGTGAGAATCCGGCCCCAGCTCATCAGGCAACTCAAATCCACCAGGACAGCTGGTTCTCAGCTGTTGCTGCTCACTCACAGGATGCACATTCTTGTCCCAGGCACACAAATCCTGTCCTCCTGCTCCCCGGCACCGGCTGGGCCACCACAGTGAGGCCATGATGTCTGCCAACCCCATGGCAGCTACTTACAGACCTGGATGGTTCCCACTGAGACAGATTCATCCAGAGCCCATCTCAGCACACATCCTCCAGGAACAGCATTCTGTCTTAAAACGGCATTTTTTAAGGCCAAACTCTGTTTTTCAGCAAGGGGGATTTAGGTGGTGGGGGAAGGTGCCCAACCAGCTGAGCCCTTCTCTGTGGATGCACCAAAAGCCACATGCCAGAGGGATGATGATGCCCACATGCCCCTCAAGCACATCCCAGCAAAGGATGAGGGTGACGCTCAGCAGAGCAGTGAGGATGCCCAGACACTGTGGGAAATGCCAACATTTGGCACTTTCCAGAACCACCATTACATCCTGGGTCTGGCACACCCCAAAATCCCATGCCGAAGCATCACTGGCACATGGCTATAGCTCAGGCCATGGTTCCCAGCCACATTACCAGAGGGATGGTAGAAAAGCCACTGGGATGCTCCTGCAACACAGAGGAGATGAACCCCGAGGGCAGGTAAGAGCCATTATGAGTGCAGGAATGTCATGGATAAACACCAGTCAGAATTCCTCTTGGAAAAGGAAAAATATTGGGGAAGAAAATCAAATACCACAGTTTTGTGTCAATACTCCCCATGCAAAGGTGGGATGAGAAAAAGTGAGGCGTGAGTTTGTAGAAAGAAATGAAAACATTTCGGTCACAATTTTTTGCTGAAGGGTGGGGATCTAAAAATGTATCAATAACGAGTTGCCCAAATGGGTTGTTTGCCCAAAAGAGGAGGAGGAGGAAAGGGCTCTGCAGCTGTTGTTGCCTAGAGCAGTACTGAGGACAGGCACTCAGTTCCAAAAGCAAAAACCTTGGGACCCTGTAGTGGTTCCCACAACAAAGGAGACCACCTTGTGACAAGTCCCACCAAGTCAAGCAGAGGGGAGAACCCACCTCACCCACCCCCAGCAATGGGTAAAGGGCTGGGTTTAACCCAA
>VXBB01020855.1:194267-210197 GCA_013399915.1 Illadopsis cleaveri
AAGGGAAGGCAAGGGAAGGGAAGGGAAGGGAAGGGAAGGGGCTCACTGGCCCAGAAGCCAATTACAACAAATGGAAAGTGTTTTGCTTTTTAATCTCATGATTTTTTTAGCTAATCTCTCCTTTGGAAAGGGACGATCAGCTCAGCAGCAGGATGCAGCCAGGGGGATAAAGCACATGTGGAGTCCCAGCTAGAATGGAAACTCAAGTCCTTGCTCTCCAATCCTGTCCTTTTTGGGTGCATTTATCCTGTTTTTTTCTCAGAATGACTGCACAGGGACAGAGAAACAACAGCAAAACTTTAGGAAACTTCTGAACAGGGGATCTTGCTGTGTTTCTGTCTCTCTTTTCTGAAGAGGGGAGTTTTCTCTTTTCAAAATACTCTTTTCACTTTGAGTTTTTCACTAATTTGCACAGGAGCGTTTGGAGGTGGGAAAACCCTCCACAGCCCCTGCAGACCCTTCTGCTTCTGTGGGTTTTGCCCTCCTTGGGAGAAAATCCAAGTCCTATTCCTCACCTGCCCAGACTTCATGTAGTCACAGAATTATAGAATCATTTCAGTTGGAAAAGACCTTTAAGATCATCAAGATGATCCTTTTCCTGCTGCAAAGGAAGTTCTGTTCTGGGGAAGTTCATAAAAATGAGAAGTTTTAGAAGTGAAAAGGACCATGCATACCCAAAAATGGATTTGTTTCCTTCTCCAGCCCTGGGCAAGACCTCAACAGGATCCAGCAGAAGGGGAAAACCAGATCCAGCAATCCAGGAGAAGGCAGGACCCTCCTCACCCGCCACCACTAGACAGCACACCGGAGCAGGGAACCAGCTGGAACCTCTTCACCAATCCAGACTCTCCCAAGCACGTGAAGAGCCAGAGGAGGGAGGAGGCCGTTGGATGCCATCCCCAGAGCCCATAAATTACAGCAGGGAACAGAGTTGCATTTGCCCTATTTCTTATCTGCTTGGAAATTGCGCTGCTTTCCCAGCTGCAAAGGCAGCTCTGTTCCCAAGAATTTCAGCAAAGCCATGACCTCTTTCCAGGATCATACAGTATATGGTGGCGGGGAGCCAGGGCTAATTATAGGCACAGGAAAAGGGGAGAGAGGCATTTGGAAAAACTCTACCTTCCCAGCCAGGGGAACGGGGCAGCACGGCCGCAGCCAAGCCCCTGATGGGAGCACCCCAAAGAGCTGCAAAACCCAGGGAAGGAGAGCGAATCCCAGGGATCCAGTCCTCCTGGACTTCACTATCCTCATTTTCTTGAAAGATGAAAGCCAGCATAAATTTCATCTCACAATACTTCACAGTTCCAAAGTGCTCTTGGCATAGAGGGGAAGCCCCTCAGGGGGTGCAGGATCCCCGCTGCCCCAGCACAGGACAAGTGTCAGTCCAGCCATGGCAAGAACCAGAGTCTGTTATTCCTACATCCAGAACCTGAGCGGCTTGGGTTCCCTGCAGAGACCCCCTCTCCCAAAGGTCAACAATGCCACGAGCTCCTCAATGTGCCCTTGTGCCCCAGCACTGCCCAAAAGCACGACCTGCAGAGATGCTCCCTAACCTGGAGGCAAATAAATCTGCATTAATTTAAACACCAGCCAAGGCTCTCAGGCAAAGCCATATGCAGGCTTAGAGCCGAGTTCATTGTCACTTGGTGAGCAATGTCACAGGAGCCACCTCCCTCCCCCGACCCGCTGCAGAAGTGGACAAGGACATGGTGACACATGTGCCCACGAGACCTTCCGGCAGGGAGGAGGCTGGGCAGGAAAGCACAAAACAGGCAGCAACTCTTTTAACCACCAACCTCCTCTTCAGAGCCACACTTCTGTACAAAACAAAACCTGGGGAAGGTAAAAATCCCACCTAATGTTTTCTTAGAGAAAGGAAAAAGAAAAGCCAGGAACCTTCTTGCTTGCCGCAATGGTTTTCATTTTCCAGCAAATTAACTCAAATCTCGACTCTGGCTGCTGGCATATCCCCTCCCTGCCTGCTCACTGCCGTGTGTGCCTGCGCATGTGGGAATGTGTGGGTGTGTGGGTTTTGTTTTGCTTTCTGCACCGGCTCTGCAGACCATCTCCTGCTCTCGCCGATCGCAGCCTGCAAGGCTCAGCCCAGCTCCATTATCTGGCAGGGTGGACTTCCCACTTCTCCAGCTATAGCCTCATGCACGGCCACTCTCCTCCTCCAAGAACTTCAAGAAACATGGCTTGCAGGTACCCCAGCCCTCTGGGTGCAGCAGAGCTGTTGCCATTGCCAGTCACTCCGAGAAGGTCCGTATGTGGAGGGGAAGGTGCCAAGGCTGGGTGCTACAGAGTGCTGGCATGGCTGTGCCCCCTGGGGCAAGGACTGGCAGCACCAAGCAGGGCACCAGTGCAGCTTCCCAGCAGGAGAATACCTCTCACTACAGGAAGGAATCTGCCTGTGCATGCCATGTCCAACTGATGCCCTCTTCTAACACTACTGTGGCAGTGGGAAGGGGGATCAGTGCACATCAAGTTTGTCCCACCCCTGGCGAGACTCTTGGGATCACCTCCCGCCAGCTTCCTGCATAATAACCCCAGTTAAAACCCTGCCCCAGGCACCTGGCCTCAGCGCTGCAGGTGGTCCTAGAAACACTCCAAAGACTGACCAAGCCTTGGTACAAACCAAAACCAGCACTTTCTACGTGATACCCCCCTCCTCAGCTCCAACACTCCCGATGGGCATATCAAGGCATGGAGAGGAAGGTGAACAGAAACAACTTCCCCACATTTCGCATTGTACCTCCAGCGGCCAGCACCCCGCCAGCACCCACCCCACCCCAGCAGCAAGACGGAGCACAGACACACATCCTCGCAGGGCTGAGCCCACCTCGCTGGTGCTGCCGGCACATCACGGTGGGGCACGTGGCCTCGGCAGGGCCGACACAGCCCCTTCCCACCCGGCTCCGCAGGCGCTGCCACGCACGGCTCAGCCCTAACGGGATAACAAGCTCACAATGAGATCCTAATGAAGGATTAGCGAAATACAGTTTAAAGAGATTAAGGCTGGGTGCAGCATTGAAACTTTTTTATTTATTTAATTTTTTCCTGAGATCCCAGCAGAGGTGAGACACAGATTACAGCCAACATGGATGGAGCTGGCATTTGCCACTGGCTCCAGGGACTCGGGATGGTTTTTGCATCACATTCATGCAAAGAGGGGCCAGGGCTGTAAAAAAGGATGGAGGAATGCGCAAAAAATGGCTCGTGGCGCCTGCAAGCCCTGCCCAAGGCACTTCACAGCCAGCCAGAGGCTTCCTTCATCTCTCCCCTCCCACACCAGTCCCTTCCCATCTGCATCCCAGCTGTGCCCGATGCTCTTGGTCCCGTTCATCATGACTGTTGATGTTATCCGCCCGAGCCAGAGCCTTCCAAGGAGCCCCAGGGAAGCAGGTACTCAACTCTCATTCAGGCGAAGTTATTAATAGTAATTTCTTGGCTCTACACAAACAGAGCAAGAAGTCAGCCCTGGCCTGGAAGAGCTTGGCGTGACTGCCAGCCCCACGTGCTCTGAAAGGTCAGGAGTCTGGTTCGCCCCCAAATCAAACGAGGATGTTTAAAATAGAAAGCAACACATCTGGGGTTGCTTTTCGGCTTGTTTTGACCACTCATATTTTTTTCTGCAACCACTAACACCACAAATTTTCTCCTCCTGAGAAAGGGCAACGTGACTGTCATCCCATCACAGGAATCCAGAAGTGGGAATTTGCTAAACCAGTCCCAAGAGTGCTAATGCTCACGGGGAAATGGGCAAGCAAGGCTGGTGCTGGGGACAGGCTCATCCCATGAGCAGTAGGGCAACTGCTCAAACCCACCCCTCATTTCAGCCAAGTCTTCAGAAACCATACGACAAGAGGGAGATGGGGAGCTGAGAAACATCCCTGTTGAGAGACTACAAAACAAATCAAATGAAGATGTTTGGAGCAGATCCAGATGTTTATTAGTGACGCACATGGAGGTATAAATAATTATCCGGTAGGAATTTTGTTCACAGGCAGCTCTCCCTTATCTAATCAGATCTCAGTGCGACATGGCCTCAGCCTCCCCCCGCTTAAAAAGTCTTGAGAAAACCAGATGCAAAATAAAAAAAAACTCACTAGGGGCACCAATTTAATCCCATTAATCACTGGATACTGGGAGCAGAGCTGCCACCACTCAGATCTCATCCAGGCACAGCTTAAGGGAGGATTTTTTCTTCCAACAGGAGCACTGGCAGAGGGTCAGATCCTGCACAAGGGTGCAGAGAAGGGCCAGGAGCTGAACTCTCGCACCCTGCCCCATGTCCAGCACCAGGTATGGGTGAAGTGGCATCTGTGAGGACAGGAGCCACCGTGGCATTGGCTGAGCCCCTCCACACCAGTGCAAGGAGCTGGACAAACTCTCGCCTGTAAGAAACCAGCTGCTTAAAATACACTGGCCAACAAACCCCTCCCTTGTCTGGCTGCGTGGTACCAACCGGCCTCTCCAGCATCCGGACACTGCAATTACCTAAAAATAAATGGACCACAAACCTCAAGAGGCCAAATGGCTGAGGGGGATGAGGACAGCAGGGAACGTGCCCCAGCAGTACCAAGCCTGGCTGGAGGAACCAGCAACCATGAGCGCTTGTCACAGCACCACCACAAAGCCCAAGCCAAAGGGTTCACATGCAACCAAAAAATAGGTAGAAAAAAGGCTTTAACAACTCAAAAACACCACCTGAGCTGATTTTTCCCAGCCCTTAGCATCACCTAGCCCATGGGAGGTGCCGACCCACTGAGCTGCACCACCACTCCCTGCATCAGCAGCCCCTCACCCTGCCAACCCCCGCCGCCAGCATTTCCGATGGTTTTCCAAAAATTTAACCAACCCAACCCACCATAGGCGAGGCTGCAGAGGGTTTTGCAGAGGCCAGAGAGGAGCAGTGTTGGAAACTTACTGTAGGAAATTGGCTGCTCGGCTCCAGCTCCTTGTCCCTACTGGTGGGAAAGTCTATAAATCTCTAATAAAGAAAAAAAAAAATCCCCTCCCATTTTATTCCTTCTCTCTCCCCCTTTCCAAAGGATTGCGAAACTGAGAGGGCAGCCAGGGCTTGGATTCGCAGCATTTCTGAGTTCCTACAGAGTCTGGGCTCCCTGCCACCAGCAACAGCGGCTCTGGGGGTGTGGAAAAAGGGAGGAAAAAAAAATAAAAAAGAAGAGGAGTAAAAAAATATATATAAAAAAGTCCTGTTTATTTTGGGGGATGAGAGAGAAAGCTTGCACAAAGCAGGGTGGAGGGGGAGCGAGGCTCTGGCACTCCTGCAGGCACCACTCGTTTGGGAATCAAAAAGGCTTGGTTAAAACACCTCAGCTTTGGGTGGGAATACTAAGTTTGCAGAAGATGCTCTTTCCCAGAGTGTACATGGGCAATAAGCATTCTCGTATAGAGGGAGGTAGCACCTCCCAGAGCAGCTGGACCCCCTCAAGGGCACCCATGGGTGGCAGTGGCAGCTCTGCTCTGCCCTGCCCTGACGTGGCCCCGGGTGCTGTAAGGCGAATTACTGAAGACAGGCTGGAAGAAAAGCCTGCTCCAGCCGTGACCCAGATTCCCCTCCAGCCTGATCCCTCACTGAAGTCATAATCCTTGGAGGGCTTCTGGTCTTTATTTTTTTTTTTTTAATACATCCCTGAGCGTTGCCATGGTGACGAGGGGGATGCTATAATTTCAGCATTATAGACTTCAGCGTGAGAACAGGAGGGAGAAGGTGGTGGAAATATGGATGAGCTGCACTGGTAATGCATTTAGGGAAATAAAAGAATTAAACAAAAAAGAAAGAAAGAACCATGTCAGCACCTTGGCTCAGGCAGCAGAGGCTGGAGGAGCCGGGCTATGTTACAGCTGATGGAATACAGGGGATCATGGAATCATGGAATAGTTTGGGTTGGAAAGAGCTATCAAGATAGTCTTGCTCCACCCCCTACCATGGTCAGGGACACCTTCCACTAGATCAGGTTGCTCCAAGCCCTGTACAACCTGGCCTTTGGCACTTTCAGGAATGGGGCAACCTAGGCAACCTCTGCCAGAGCCTTACCACCCTCAGAGGGAGGAAATTCTTCCCAATATCCCACCTAACCCTGCCTTCTTTCAGCGTGAAGTCATTCTCCCTTCAACCTGTCATCCAGGCCCTTGTCCAAAGTCATCTCCAGCTCTCCTGGAGCCCTTTAGGCACTGAAAATGGCTCTAAGGTTTACCTGGAGCCTTCCTTTCCCTGGAATGGGGACCTGCTCTTGTCCCTCAGCCAGAGTACCCACTTTGGGGCATCATTGGGGCAGCTGCTTCCCTGGGCATGGATACTCCAGACTTTGCACAGCTTTGGGGGATGCAGGCTGCCACCCTGCCAGGACACAGCAACAAGTCCTAAATCTCCCAGAAAACCTTGTGGAACCTGAGGCAGTCCTGAGCACGAACACCCTATTTTGGGGTGGCCTTAGCCCAGCCCACTACAGCTCAGCACCCAGTCAATGCCAAAACTTTGCAAAGAAGCAGCTCCAAAAGAGCTGCCCTCCCCTTTTTACCTCTATTTCCTACCATTTTCCTTTCTACCTGCTTTGCCCATAGCAGGTCCCCAAGGTATCCCATCGCAAGCAGGATGTGGGAGACCCTGTGTTCCTGTCCAGCTCTTAGATGAAACAAAACACCACCACTGCCCGTGTTTTTGCAAGGGCATGATACACCTCTGGGTGTTCTTAACATCACACCGCCTTGGTTCAGCCCTAGAGAGCCCATGGGCTGGTGTCTGGCTGGTAGGTGACTTACGATCCCACTGGAGGAATGAACCAGGAACCCAACAGCTTCAGCTCCCCCAGACCCTAGGGACTTCAAGCTCTCCAGTGGCACAGAAATAGCAAAACTGTTCAAACAGAAGCCAAACCAATTTCAGCCACGTTTCCACCCCACTCGCACCCCTTCCCGCCCCACTGCCACGCACTGAACCGGCACCTGCTGTGACGAAAAATTTCCGAAAGATGCACAAATAAAAATAAGATCATACACAAACACCTCTGCCCAAACCCAGACCAATGGCCCATGACCCCATCACAAGAAAGACAGGCTGCCAGGGACTCACGGGGTCCCAGAGGAAGCCACACTGCCCTGGGGGATGCCAGGTCCACACCACGCGCAAGTGGGGAGGTGAGAAAAAGCTCCAGTCTGGTGCACAGCACTTGGCACCACATCCTCCGGCCATGCAGCCTGCACCCTTCAGCCTCTCAGAGGGGTGGGAGAGAGCTCCTGACTACAAAACCCAGGTGGCCAGTGTCAGGGGCACTGAGACAACACTGTCTCAGTCCTGCACTGGAGCCCTGGTGCCTGGGCACGGCTCAGTGGGGATCCTCGAAGGGCAGCATGATGCTGGGACAAAAAGGTCTCCTGAGCTCTAAAAGCCTAAGTAAAACCACAGCACATCACTGCAAAATGGGAACTCCAGGTCCAGGGTGGGGGCAGGTGTCAAGGAACCCCCACCAGGACTCAACATGCTCGTTCCTCCCTGCAAAAAAATCTCGTATAACCAGTGGAAAAAATATCGTGACTTTTGTTTCCATACCCAAAGAGGAGCCAAACCCCCAAACTACCACCTTCAGCATCTGACCTGTCAGGCCTTGGGCCATCAGGGCGCTTTCAGAAGTGCCCCGAGCTCCAAATTTAGCCTCAAAGGTATTTATCTCCGAGAAGCTAAAACCAAAGCTGCATTTGCATAACAAAAAGACCCCGATGATGCTCGGTGCAAGTGCTGCTGGCAGGGGAGAGGACATGCAAAGCAGCCTCTGTCGCCAGCCAAAGGCGCTGAAGGTCACCCAAGCAGATGCTGAGCTTGCCATGGCTGGTCCTCTCCACTGGAAAGGACAGGGCAAGAACATCTCCCCATAAGGAATGCATCTTCCCAATCTTCCCACTTGCACGTCATCCAGCTGGAGCAGCTCTCTCCAAAACCAAGGCAGGTGTGAAATCCTGCTCGCTAAAGCACACACTCACATCTGGCCCTAAAGCTGAAAGGCCTGAGGGCAACTAACAGGATTTTTCCAAACTCTCTCAATCTGTGTTGAGAGCTGGGCTCACCATTTTCCTCTCCTGGGTGCCAGTGGCTGGCACGAGGACAGGAGGCTTTGTCTCCTCAGGAGCAGTACCCATAGGGAAGCTGGAGGTGAGGAACTCAGCACCACTTGAATGCAGCTCCCATGACTCCTGGGGCCCCCAGGAGCTACCACGAGCTCACCCCACCAGGATCCCCACCCCTCCCATGGGAGCAGGAGGAAGGCACAGCAGCTCTGTGCTCAGCTATCTGACACGAGGTCAGCATGTGCTGCCACGCTGTGCCCACAGCTCAACCCGGCACCTCTCTCATTGTTTTAGGACAAAGTCCCTTCGGGAACTGGCACCACTCGACTCTCCGTCTCCTCCTTATCTCACACCGACTTAATCCCCTCCTGCCCTACCATGCCCACAGCTCATTCAAAGCTCAACTGTACCAAAACCCCAGGGCATCACACCGAACCCAATAAAGCATCACTGTGCCCCAGGCCGCCCCAAGAGCCAGATGTTCACTTCTCAGCCCCCCGCAAGGAAACACCAGCTCTGGGGAGAGGATTGATGGAGGAGCAAGAAGCAGCCACCAGCCGCCGCGGGAAGAGGCCTTGGCTGCCTTCACCACCAGCATCTTGCTCCAACCATTTGTTCTGCTTCTATTTTCGAAAGTGCTGGAGCTCAGCGCTCCACAGATCCCAGCCTCCCTCCCAGCCTCCCCACTGCCGAGCAAGGCGACAGATTTCTGCTAAGAGGTAACACCGGCTCCACTCCCCATCTTGGCAGCAGCATCCACGCAGGACTGGGAATATTTTTGATCGAGCGAGCCGAGAGGTGCTAGTTTTCCCGGCGGCTCGTTGCCGGCGCGTGGGAAGGACGGCCATGCCGAGTCAGGGAAGGTTGAAGATGGATCCGTGATTGATCCCTGTGCCTAAAACCCTTGAGATGGGGCATCAAATCCTCCTCAGTCATGCAAAGTGATATGTCCAGCGGCACATGGAGCTCTCTGGGAAAGCATCACCCAAGGGATGAGGCTGGAGATGAGGCCTGATTTTGGCTGCATGCCAACCCCCTGAGCCCTTCTGGGAGCCCCCACACTAGTCCACACTCTCAGAGGAGAGCTGCCATGCACACACTGTCCATGTGAACCCAAGTGCTGCTCCTCACCGGAATGTTCAACGGAAAACTGCCCCAAGTCCATGTCCAAGTAAGCCCTGCCTTCACCTAACCCTTCCACATCCTGTTCCAGTTACTAAAATAAATTTCCTGCTACCACAGGGTTTTCCTAGGGGCAGAGGTATGTCTCCAGGGAAGATGTGGTTTTTCCCCTGGGATAAACCCAAGGGTTGGAGTGAGATGATTTTTAAGGTTCCTTCCCACCTAAACCATTCCATGAGTCTGCGATAACTGTGCCTAGCGGCACCTCCTCACCTCCATCACCTCCCCTCTGCCAGCACCAGAGACCCTTGGTGACACACAAACACCTTCCTTTTCCCCGTGGTTCTTCCAGCAAGTTCTGAAACGGTCCAAGCGCTGCATGTTAGGCTCCACGTCCAACAGAGCCAAAGCCAGAGCTCCCTGCAGGGGAATTCTAAAGGCCAAAAATCCGCACACAGTTCCCAGCAGGAGGTGGGTGCTTGTGGCAGAGCCAGGCACCAGCAACACTGGGAGCTTTAGGGTCTTCAGCCACTCCGACCTGCTACCCATCATCAAGCCGAGCAGCACCAGGGTCCCCACCCAGAGGAGGTGCCATGGGTGCTATAGTATACCACATCCCAGGGATGGACACCATTCCCAACCACTGGCATTTGGACAAAGTGTGTGTTCCTCCCAGGACTGGCAGCTCTCTCAGATGCCAGCAAGAAGCCTGCAGGTACCAGGTCCACGGGGATATTTATCATGATATTTAGACAAAGCACGACCGCTCAAGCCTCACTTATAGTTACACAAACACACAGCCACTCTCTGCCTCTGTATACCCAAAATGGATGAAAAATACCCATTTCTTGCCCATCCCAAGCTTGCAGAAGGTCCTTCGCCATGGATGCCATCATGGACCAAGAGCAGCCACGCCTGGACCCTGATCCCTGCTATTCCCCTGCCCCAGCCCCTCATCACAGTAGTTTATCTCCTGCTCCCAGCACTGAGCCCAGCAGCTGCAGGGCAAGACGATCTCGGTGACTGCCCGTGCAAAATAAAAAAGGCTGGTCGGTCAAAATATTTTGTCCACATTCTTTATTGTAATTTTTTTCTTCCCTGCCAGTGGAAACTCCTGCTTCAGCACCATGTCTCAAGGTTACTGCTAGGGGTGGGGGAGGATTTCAGGTTTTACAACTGAAAAATTCCAGACAGAAACCCAGAAACGTTGCCAGTCTTTTACAGAACAGTAGTTCTTTATCCAATTAATTTATTTAATTTTGGGGGTTTTTTACACTTAATGCAGCAGGTTTGAGTAAACTCTATTTTTTTCAGCCCCTCAAATTTTGTCTGCTTTGATAGAAAATTCTCACTGGTGCCATTAATATTTCCAATTCTCAATTTCTTTTTTAAGGAAAACCAAACCTGATGAATCTGACCCCACAGATTTTCCCCACCTGCATGACATGGGATATGTTCCTGGGTATGGCGCCTAGCAATTTTTCCCTGAAGTCTTCCAAAATTTGGAAGGGAAAAATTTTAATAGTGAAAAGAAAAATTTCATCTTCAAAATAAGAAAAGAAAAAAGATCCTTTCAAAAAGGATGGAGGAAAGTCACTTTGTTCCAAAAGGTACTTCTATTTAAAAAATAAGATGAAAACTTCCAAGCAGGGTTATTTATTACCACTGCTTATATCCATCAATAACACCTTGCACCTGAAGCTCCACCACATCCTCCGGAGCAGCTATCCCCAGGCCTACAGCCTCAGCACTCCCGGGGCCGTGAGCTGCAGGATCCATCACGCAGGAGATGCTGATAATCCCCCAAAGGCAGAAAGAGGAGAGAGGAGAAGGAGGAAACCCACTAGGAATCCTAAGACAATCCCTTGGCAGCCCTGAGGTGGGCTTGGGTCAGGGACCTGGCCCCACAGGCAGGTGCTACTTCCCAAATCTCATCACTACTTTTTGGGGATGGAAAAAAAGGTAAAAAAATAATTCAGGAGCCATGGATTTGTCCTGCCTCCTTCCAAAAAACAAAGGCTGATGCAACAGCAGTGCTGCAGTAGGAGGTCACCCCTGCCCACAGCCCCCCGCTCCCCACCCATGCCCCAAGCATCTCAGCTGGGGGGGCTGCAGGCGCCTCCTCCTGGAAGCGGTTTGGGCTTTGTCCTGGACGCTTGCACGAAGCTGTTTGAAGCTCTGGAAAGAGAAACAATTTCTCCTCCTCCTCCTCCTCTTCCTCCCTGCCCAGAAATAGGTCATTTAATTACCACCTTTCCAATCCCAACCACTACTGACTCAAGACAGGAGGTGGGAGTGTTTCCACCCTGTGCCGGCTCATGCCCAGCAGCAGCCCAAAGCCACTGTGCACAGCTTTGACCTTGAGCCATTGTGCCAGTAGGACTGGGCTGTCAGGGCACAGCCAGCACAGATGGCAGGGGCTCAGCTCCTCACCTCTGCATTCCAATTAGTGCTGATCACCTAAAGCAAGGAGAGTCGGGCCATGGGTGCTGCCGACCCCCTCCACACGCAGCCACAGGCAGAGCCATGTGCCACCTTTGGGAAAACCAAGGGGTAATTGCAAGCTGGGAAATCCTACGTGTCCTGCTCGGCACAAAGAGTGAAACGTGCGGCCCTGGCATGGTCTGGTCCAGTCCAGCTGCTTCGGGACGGGACACCACAGTGGCTCCTGGGTGGTGGCTGGAGTCTGACACGTCCCAGCACACGCATCATCCCGCCCTTCCAGCTTGTCCTCACCACGCACACCAGGACACCTGCCTGGCACTGCTCTGGCTGCTCGGGCTTTGCCTTGGCAGCAAAAGCAGCACCACGCGCCCGCTCCACTGGGGACTGGAGGGACACAAAGCTATTTAAGGTCCCACTGGGCACCATGGCAGTACCCAGCACTGGGAACAGGCCCCAGCAGCCGTTCCAGCATTTCAGCACTCAGCCACAACCAGGATATTCACTGTGGCCAGGCCCCTCCGGGTGACACAGATGGTGGAGCAAGGACCCACCACCACTGCATGCACATCATCTCACTGCCCCCTTTTATACATGGGAAGGTGCTTACCTATAGCTCAGAAGCAGCCTGGGAATCATAGAGTAGCTGCTGTGTCCCCCCCAGCCTTGTCATGACCCACATGATAACAGGCCAAGCTTCCCCAAAAAACTGTTCCCATGCAGCTCAGAGACCCAAGTCCCCCATATTTTGAGACCACATTTAAGAGAAAGCAAACCTAGACCCCAGCCCCCCAAAATAAATCACTCCAAACTGGAGTATTTATCACACCTTTGCTCTCCACAAGGGCACTTTTTTTAGGATTTTTGGAAGGATGCAGGCTCTTGTCTATTTTGCAAGCAGTGGGCAGTTACAGCAGGGAGACACCAAGAGTGAGGGGAAAGAAAAAATTAAAGAAGAACCACAAGCAAAGCAAAGTGGAGTGCAAGATGCAAACCGACAGATCCGGGGAGGCAGAGCTGCTGGCAGGCAGACGGCAAGATCCATCTTGAAAGCAAAAGCAAACTGCTGCTCACACAGGCAGAGGGAAAAACCTAGAGGTCTTCAGCACTGCCTGAGCTCTGATCAAACAAAGTGATTAACAAATCTCAGCTTTTTATTGAAAGCTTCTCTAATTAGAGAAAAAAAGGAAAGGAAAAAACAAAATCAAAAAAATCAAACCCCCAAGATTCACACTGAGTGGTCAAGTCCCAGACAGTGTTGGGGGGAGGGAGGTGACGGGGTGATGCACTCCACAGTCCTGCTAGCACAGGAAAGGCAAGCACAGCCAGGGGCATCCAGTGCTCAACCCACGGCACCAGCATGGCCACACGTTTCCGTGCCTCCCCAGCCTTCTTCCTCCTCCCCTTCCTCCTCCTCACTTGCTTTCTGCTCATTGCGTCGGGCTCAGCAGCAGGGCCAAACCTTCCCGGGAGCAGGACTGTCATCTACAATAGAGTCACCTCTGAACTCAGGATGGCTCAGCCTCCAGGAGGTGCCAAAATAGCGATAAAAATAAGAAAGAGCCCCTGGCCCGAGGAGTTCACCCTCTGAACAGATGGGACGGCGGCAGGGTGAGGCAGGGGGATATTTTTAGCTCTAGCTGCCGATGGGGAAGTCCAGCACAGCATCGACACGGCAGCCCCATCACCACCCGTGCAGCTCACCGTGGCTTGGGTCACCTCCGTGTGCACTCCCGGGTATTACCAGCATTTAATGGGATGCTGCCTGCTCACTTCCTTAAGCCTCAGGCACCACCTTGCAGGCCAGCTCACACCATCATAGCTCCACATGGCATCTCACCACCCCTGCCAGAGGCACCCAGGAGGGCAGCAGGGGTCTGGGGGAGCGGAGTCAATGTCAGCAACCCACACCTCTCTCCCTCTTTCCCCTTCATTCCCAAAATGGTCACATCCCTGCAAACCATCACAGAGGAGAGATGCCACGCAGCACCCCACAGGGGGTTCCTCCCAGCACACTCCAGGCGATGCCAACCTGACCCTGGAAAGCACTCTGGCTTGGGAAAAGCAATTTCTTGCCCCTCACCACGGATGCTTTTTTAGGTTCAAGTGACTCGCCCAGGGTGCCAGATGCATAGCTTGTAGCTGAGCCCTCCACACCTAGTTGAAGCCTTCCTGCTCCTTCAGGATGTGCCAAGCAGCATCTCCCCCCACCTTCACATCCATTCTTCCTTCGTGAGCCAGGGCCTGCACCAACATCAATACCTCCCTGCCAGGCAGCCGCCAGCACCAGCTCCAGGCACACAGCAGCACCGCAGCAGCTGGGTCCCGCTCCCGTACTTTTCATCCAACACTTTCGGCTTTGTTCTCCCTCTCACAAAGCTGCCGTGAGGCTGCCCTGGCAGCACGAAGGGACCTTGAAGTGGATGCAGTTTATGACCATATTTAGGCTCCTTTATGTTGCCAGAGTCATAGTAAAGGGCTGCAGCATTAAATGAGACTCAGACCCCACTTGTTTCACTTGGCAGCCTGGGAAAAATCCACCCTGGGTGATTCCAGCACCGTCCATGCCTCCGCCCTGCCCGCTCAGGGACAGAACAAAATAGCAACAGCTCTCTCCAGTTCTGCAGTTGCACTTCCCAAGAGGAGACAAGAGCCCCACAGCAGTGAGGAGGGGGGGATTATACACATGAACCACCTCCCCTATTCCGAGAACACCAAAGCGTGGGGAAGCAAAGGGACATGCCCAAGGTCACCTACTGACAAAGCCAGCATTTCCCAAGGTCCCAAGAGCCCCCCAGCAGGACTGAGCATACATAGGGACGTGACCACTCAGCATGAGGAGCCCCCGAGCCAGTTTGTGCCAGGGGAGAGCCCAGGCAGGAGTGGAAGCCCCAAGCCACCTGACACGGGAGCCAATGTCCCTTCAACATGAGCATGTTAAATCCCTGCTGTGGCAGAGGCACCAGCGAAACCTGAGCAGTGGCCCCCACCACTGCGGGGACACTGGCCACCTGCTCCGAGCTGGCACAAGTGCAGATGCCTCAGCTTGGCAAAGCCGTGACAACTGCAGGCGCTGAAGGGCAAGGTGATGGGGGTGGAAAGGAGAATCCATGAGGCCCATCCAGAGGTCTGTGACCTTCAAGAGCCCATGGCAGTGATCCTGAGGGCAGGGCAAGCAGCTCGCATTGGAGCTCCAAAGAGACAGGGGCAGCTCAGCACTCCCAGGCCAGAGTCACCAGCACCGAATCAGCTCAGGGAAGGAAAGAACATATCAGAATAACCCTTACCTACATCCAAAACCTGCACCCCTGGCCTGATGAGCGTCCCTGTTGCACTGAGGCCAGCACAGTCCCTTCCCCATCAGCAGCAAGATGTCAGGCTGGCTGTCCTGGGACAGTGGTTTGAGAACACCCACCTGGGTGAAGCAACAGCAGCCAGCCCAAAAATCCATACACAGCCACGCACTGCGGGAGGAGGGGCTTTGGAGGGACAGGAAAAGGCCTTCCCAGGGTGGCGGCAGGCAGAGGTGCTGAGCTGAAGTGCCAGGGGAATTTGCACCAGCGCAGGTGTCTCTGTCACTGCCCAGACCCCTGCCCACAGCAAGGGGGAGTCACCAGGCAAAACCGCGTGGCAGTTCCGACACTTGTGGAGGATGAAGAGGAGGGGACAGCCCAGCTGGTGGCCGTGCAGAGCTAGGGGTACCACGGAGCTCCACGGGTGCAGGGGGAAGAGCTGCGTGTGTGGCACATGCGTATGTCTCACTAACGGTGTGCTGCTCTTGTGTGTGAGGGGAGAAAAGCAAAATAAATAAAAAAATAAAAACCAACGACAAAACCAGAACGGTTTGGGAGCTGCAGGGAAAGGATAAGCTGCGGGCCAGCCGGCGTCACAGATGCCGAACAGCCGCAGATGCCGGATGCCCTGTCACCGCATCCCTGCTCAGCATCGCCGGTCCCTCTGGCCAAGGAAGCGGTGGGCACACCGGGGAGGCCGTGGCAGTGGTGACGCGGTTTGGCCCTACCCCGATACCCTGCTCCGGCCGCTGTCGGATGAAGCTGAGGCGCTGAGCACCCCCCGGACAAACAAACCCAGCTGTCGGCTCCGGAGCCGGCGCATGGCCAAGGCATGGACGCTCCGGGACTAGTTTTACCGTCGGCTCTCCCAAAATCTGCTCCTGCCAATCAAACCGCAGCCCCCGCCGGCACCCGGACCCTCGCCGGCGGGTCCCTCCACAGTCCCCATGTCATCACCCTATGTCCTGCCAGTGAAGGCACCCCC
>VXBB01020855.1:211313-246854 GCA_013399915.1 Illadopsis cleaveri
CGGGGTGTGCTTAGCCGGGACCTCCCCTCTCCCACCCTCAGGCTCTGGCCTGGCCCCACTCGTGTTCCCCAGGGTGGGCAGGAATGTCCGGCCCAGCCCCGCGGCCGGAGCAGCTGTGCCGGGGTGATGGGGGCGTGGTGGATTCTGCCCCAGCTTCCATGGGGCGTCGGGCTCAGGACAGTGTGGCAGTGGGGTCCAAGTGTCCCTAAAGCTACGCAGGTGACATCAGCTGCCCATGAAGGTCCAAGTTCTGGTGCCAGGACGCTGGATCCAGCACCCGGGCGCAGTGGAAGGTTCCAGTTGTGTGTCCAGCACCGGCACAGAGCCTTCGTAGGTACGATGCTGTCCGGTGTGAGCGAACACAGCCCAAGGGCTGCTCCTGCCTCTGGCATCCTCACTGCACTGGCCTCCCAGGGCTCCCAGCCCTAAGCCAGCCCTTTCCACAGGGCCAGATCTTCAGCCGAGAGTACATGGCACTGGCGCTGGGCTCCCTGTGCTCCTGGGCAGCAAGGCCACGGCTTCCAGACCCTGCTCCAAGTCGTGGCCCTATGTTCCCAGCTCCTAAAGTAGCTGCAACCCAGATAAATCGCTCTGTGCTACTCGCAAATAATCCAACAGGTCAAACAGTGACTCCCACCTCTGTGCCAGGGCAGTTTGCGGCTGTGACTTGGGGCAGAGATCTGGTTTTTAGGGGATTTGGGTAACTGGTTCTGTTCCTTTCTCACCACCATGTGCAGTGCTGCTTATCCACAGCCTCAGAGCAGTGTCGGTGGTGGGCACAAGCATCCTTGGGGCTGGGGGGATGCAGACCACCCACCTACACCCCATGTCTGCACTGAGTGGCATGGTGGGAGCTGGTGATCCCACTAGATGAGCTCTCCCACTGCTGGGAATGGTGGAGGAATGCCATATGGCAGGCCTGGGGGTCAGCATGGGGCACAGGCTTTCCTTTCCCAGGGACGCATGTGGCCTGGCTGGCCTAGGCAGGCTCCCACGTGCCAACAAAGCAGTAAAAATAAAAATCAGACTGGTGTGGGACTAATCTTGGCAGAAAAAGACTGGTGCCAGAGGTTAGAGCCTCCACAGTTGATGTTTCATGGATTCCCCTGACTGGCAGAATGCAGCCCACCTTCCATACTGGTGACATGGAGCCAGCACAAGTCTGGTGCAACTCCAGTGCCCTATAAGAATACTGAGTGATGGTTCTGTCACATAAAAAGCCGCTGTACCAGCTCAAGGGGGGCTAGGGGGCAGTGACAGGGATGTCCCAGCCCTGTTGGGTCACATTCAGCTGGAGCACTGGGAATATAAGTGCTCCCAGTGTCCCTGGAGCACAAAACCAGCACAGGGTTGGAGCCAGGCATGGAGACAGAGTCATTGTGTTTTCACCCAGATGATGCCCATAGCCATTAATGCAGCAGCAGGTGGTCCCCCTCCACTGGCCTCCACAACACAGGGCACTGTACAAGCCCAAAACACCAAATTTCCTCCCCAAAGGCCTTGGGTGACATGGGATGAGGCTGGTATGTGCTCCCATCATAGCTGTTCATCATGGCTAGCTCTGCCCTGAGCCCCTTCCTAGGCTGGGAGGGCAGGAAGAAGTTCCCTGATGCCAGTGACTCAGCTGAGGGGGTTGTTTTGCAACACACTGGGTGTGGGAGGCTCCTGGTGTGTGGAAAGTAGGAGGCAGATTATCCAAATTATCCAAGGTGTGTGGTGAGCTCAGGGCCCAGGAAGGATGGTGGGCACAGAGCAAGCCAGGAGATGATGGACCTGCATCCCGGAGCTGGGGTAGGGGGTCCCACTCCAGGGCTCTCAATAGGTGCTTCAGGCCAGGACGGTGACTCTGGGATAAACCTCCCCTGGGTCTGGTGCCCATGTACCTTCCTCACACTTATCTGTGACAAAGCAAAGGCACAAGGGCAAGAGGCAACAGTGGTCTCAACAGAGAGGCCGGATCTGACCAAGCATCACTGGTGGCATGGGCACCTTGGCCGCTGCCACCCTTCTGACTCAGTGACACACTTTCCTGCTGGCTCCTTCCCCCATCCCAATGTGTTTTTCTAGTGGACTTTTCAGTGTGTTTGGCTTTTTGGGGCTGTTTGTTGTCAGTTATTTTATTATATTTATTGTTAGAAATAAGGCTATTTTTAGCACGCTCTTGGTTTAGATAGAGATGGGATTAGTCATCTCACCAAGAGCTGTTTGCAGTTTCTCCTCAAGGATTCTCTGGGGTTTGTTTTCCAATCAACTGAGATCATGTATCCAAAGAAATAAAAAATAAAAATAGTCAGAATAACACACAGCAGCCGTGCTCTGGTGCCTTTCCGTGAGTTATGGGATGAAAATGAGGGAAGGATCCAACCCAGGATATTTATGAGACAAAGACAAGAACATTACTATGAACCTCAAAGTATTTTGGAAAGTCAGTTTGAGCTGCCTTTTTTTTTTCTTTTTTTTTTTTTTTTTTTTTTTTTGTCTCTTGGGAACTGAATGCTGAGTAACTCCCTTCCCACACCAGGCTGCTGCTTTGTACAGCTGGTGCACAGCCTCTTGACAGTGGAAACTGCTTTCCCTTGCCCTATGCCAGCAGGAAGGAGGCAGGACTCCTGGGTCCTCCGAGATATGCAGCCACCTACACCCTCAGGCTATTAAAAAAAAAAGGCACCAAAAAACCTAAAATGGGAAAGACATTTGTTCCTTTCCTGCACAGAACTCAGGGAGGGAAGTGGGGTGAGGGCTGGGGGCAAAGCCAAGAGACCAAGAGAAGAGTCTTGTATTGCGGAGCAGCTTCTCCAGCCTCCTTGCCACGACTTTTTGTCTCTCCTCTGGCAGTGTTCCTTCCTCTGAACCAAGTCAGAGTTCCATGTGAGTTTTGGGGAGATCAGTTTAGCTGTTAAAGATTGGGGTTGGATGCAGGGAGGAATCAAAGTTCGTGGCTCATCTCATCCCTCACTGGAGTGGAAGTGCTGCTCCCAGCTTGCCCCTGGCAGTGCTGGTGCCCTTGGTATGCAGAGCTGAAAGCGAGGGAAGAGGATGGGGGTCCTGTCATGCCACATCAGCTGGATGCTGGCCCGGGGTGGGGGTGATGGCCTTGGCAATGGCACAGCCCATTTCAGGACAGTGAGAGGAGCAGAGCTGTGCACGGAGACGCACTCACGGGGGCATTCTCAGCTCCCCAGCCCCGAGCCGAGGCACAGCCCCGGTGATCGCCAAGGTCTCTGCCAGCCCTGTTCCTGGGGCATCCGTGACCTCCTGCCTGCGCTGGGGTGACATGCCCAGGGCACAGCACACTCGCTGTGTGCCCAACCCGCGCGAGGAGCAGAGTGGCACACGTGTGGTGACAAGGCAGGGGGGGGCCGCCCGGGCACCGAGGAAGCGCCGCCTTCACGTGGCCCTTCGGGCCCCCCCGCCGCCCACCCCGGCTTGGGTGCGGGAAGAGGATTATTTGCTCTCGCAGCTGGCAGAGGCCCCAACATATGCCGGGGGGGCGTGGGGACGGGACATTGCATGGACGAAGCTGCCAGCGATGCTCCCGAGGCGACCCTGCAAGGCTGGGTGCGGGGTCCCTCCTGCCCCGGCCGTGCACCCCNGGTTAAAGCGGCAGGGCCCTGGGAGGGCTCCAGCTGCGCACCCCAGCAGTGGGGCCGTGTGGGGAGGGGCCACTCCGCTAAACCCCCCCACCCAAACGGGACCCGGGTCCTGGTGCCGCCGGGAGGTGTTTCCTGGCTTCTAGGGGGAGTCAGCGGAGCCTGGGGGAAGATGAGGCTTTTTCTCCCCCCTCACAAGGCTTGCACGGGAGTATGAACACATTTTGCTTCCAGGTCCATGCCTGCCTCCTCCTCTCCTCCCTGCCGTGCTCCAAACCCACCCCAAATGGGGATCGGGAGCTCTGTTGGCCAGGAAGGGCAGCTTGCATTTGACATGCAAGCTCCTCAAACCTGCTCCCAAAGCCAGAGCCAGACTCGCGTGTTTTTTCCTGGCTGCCGGGCCCTCAGCCAGTCCTTGTGCCTTCACATCTGGGCTTTGCCTCTGCCCGAATTACGGTGCAGCTCAGCTGGGTCCTGGGGGCTGGGAACAGGGTTTGCACGCAGGGGAAGTGCCAGAGCTCTGCCAGGGCGTGGGATGCAGCGAGTTTTGCAAGGGCTCAGGTACGGGGTGCAGTGACTTTCACAAGGGCTCAGGTACCTTCCCTGAAGCCCACTCATCATTTCTGCTCCAGGATATTGTCTGGCAGCCACAGCGCTGCAGGGCGTCCCCTGGGCCGTGACTCCGGGCATCAGGGTAGACGGGAGAACACCCCCCACCCCGAAGCACAGCCCTGCTTCCTTGCTGTGTCCACGCTGCAACACGGGGGGCTATTTTTGTCCTTTCCTTCTATTTATTGTGTCAGAGCCGTGTGGGGTTGGAGAAGGCTGTGGTGTCTGCTTTGTGATTGCTTTCTTCCCGCCCATAACCTTTTGCCTTAAAACGGGATTCGCCCTGATCCTGGATCCAAGGCCGGGAAGCCTGGGCAGCATGCCCTGGGCACTGGCACTGCAAGGCTCTTGGGGGGACAGAGATTCCTGGCTCTGACCCTGGTTTTGATGCAAAGCTGAGCGCAAACACACTGCCCTTCAGCTCCCCATGGCACAAACTGCAGCCCTGAATCTCCTCCCCTCGAGCATCCCCAGCCCCCGCCCAGTGCCTCCAGCAGCGCCGGCACTGCCAGCACGCACCCAGCCTGTGGAATGCTCAGCTTCCAAAAGCAGACAGATGGGCGAGTGGGAACCATCGTGGTGAGCCCTCAAACAGGATACACCACGAGAGAGGGGGGAAAAAGTAAAATAACTCAAGTTGCAGAAAGCACGCTCCCTAAGTGGGGGCCACCCCTCTCGGGCAACAGGCAGAGGCAGCCCTGCATGAGCATCCCCGGGGCCAGTGGCACATTCACTGGGGACAGACCATCCTCATCCTCCCTGACACACTACTCATGGCACTGAGCCAAGGGGAGTGCTGAGCTGGGCTACCATGGCTGCTAGGCTTGGTGAACACCTGATAAATTCAAGGGCGTGGGGAAGGACCCCCCTGCTGTTGCAAAGTATCGGTATTGCCTTGGCCTGGACACTGGTCAGGACTATTTGCCAACAACCCCAGCACACTGCTGCCTTCATCCCACTGCAGACTGTGGGATCTGTTCACCAGGGCTAACACTCTGTGGGGTAACCACCAGGGCCAAACCGTAGTGGGAAATGCCCAAAAGACAAAGACTTGGGGCTGTTGGGGAATGAGAAGCTCAATGTGACCTGGCAATACAAACTGGCAGCCACTATGAACACTGCTGTCCCATATATGTGGGAGTCGTCCCACAGCATGGGCAGCACCTAAAGAGGGGGATTCTGCTCCTCTGCTCAGCTCTGGTGAGACCCCACCTGCAGAGCTGCCTCCAACTCTGGGGCCCCCAGCACAGGAAGGACATGGAGCTGCTGGAGCGAGGCCAGAGGATGAGATATTAGAAAAACATTTATTTCTGTGGAGGTTGATGAGGCCCTGGCACAGGTTACCCAGAGAAGCTGGGCTGCCCCATCCCTGGAAGTGTTCAAGGTCAGAATGGACAGGGCTTGGAGCAACCAGGGGTAGTGGAAGGCGTCCCTGCCAATGGCAGGGGGTGGAACGAGATGATCTTTAAGGTCTCTGTCAACCCAAACAAGCCGATAATTCTGTGATTCTGCAGGCAGGAAGCCTAGCTGGGGTTTAGCTCAGCCAAAGCGGGTGGCACCTTTGCTGGTCTATGTTGGAGGTTTCCAGCTGGGACAGCAGCAGTTCCTGGGGCAGAAGAGGCATAGCAGCACCCCGCATCTCCTGCTGCTGGGGGTTTATCAGGTAAGCATCTTTTAGCACCCCGAAGGCTTAAGCCCAGCACAGTGCTTATCAGCTAATGGAGACTGGGAACACTTTGGAGCACCTTGCAATTTTAAATTAACTTGATCTCTCCTTTTTCTTCTGAGCATAAAACTGCAGTCCCACTCTGGTGCAGGCAGTGGCTGCGGCAGCCAGCGGGTAGAGCTCCAGAAGCTCCCCAAGCAAGTGTATCTCCTCTATGTGTAGGAGTAGCTGCTGACTGGGAGCAGCCCAATTTCCAAGAACTCCCAAAAGTTACAAGCCTTCACGTCTTGCTGAATCAGTGCACGATCCAGAGCAGCTCCATGCTCAGCAGCTCAGAGAAAGCAAAGATCTGTGTCTCTGCAGCCAGAACCTCAGTGCTGAACAGGACTATCTCCATCCCTTCCTCCTCTGTGATTCCTGCTCTCTGTGATTCCTGCACACACACCTGGCCCTAATGAAAGGTCCCGGCGCCTCTCCATCGCCCAGCCAGTTAAACCTGCATAAACTGAGCCCATCGCACACAAAAAGCCTCTCCTGGGTGAGTTCCTTATCACCCGTGAGTCAAGGCAGCCTCCCCACTGTGGGTCCGACCCATCCTGGGCACAGAAGGGAGGTGCCCAGGGCTCTGCACCACAGATCCAGCTGCTGTGCCTCAGGAAAGGAGGCTGGATCCCTCCTGGCCGTGGCCCTGGGGAGCGTGACCCTCCATGAGGCTGTGGCCAGCCTGCCCTCACTGCTGCTCACTTCCTCCCGTCTCTTCCCCTCCTAATCCGCGCTCCCCTCCCGGTATCCTCTGCTCTGCTTTAATGCCAAAGTTGGCTGGCAGCCACTCGGCTCCGAGGACGCTTTTTTTCCTGGTTATGCAATGCATGGCTGAGCTGTTTGCCTTTCTCTGTGAGGAGTTTTGGGAGGCTGGGCTGGCTACCCTGTCCGGGCAATGAGCAGGTCCTGGGATGCCCCAAATGGGGATTGAGAAGCTGCACACTGGTTCACCTTCTCTGCTCCAGGGACTGTTGTCCATTCCTAATCCATTCCCCTTCTCCTCTTCCCAGGTATCCCCCAGGGTTCAGCCCTAGTCCCTTTCTACATGGCTTCTCCATGCTGCAAGAAGAGCTTTCTTCAAGCTCACAGTGTGCTGGGACTGCATCCCAGTGAATTCTGCCACAGCATCTCAGTGAACGCTGGTGCAGCATCCTGGTAAACCCTACCAACAGCACCCCAGCTAACCCTGCAGCAGCATCCTGACTGACCATGCCATGGCATCCTGGCTATCTCTGGCACCGCATCCTGGCTCACCTGCCTTGGCATCCTGACCAACCCTGCTATCCCAGTGACCCTGGCTGGCTCCCAGCTGGGATCATCACCAATCTTCAGTGTGGCAGTCCCATTTCACACTGCGGTGCCATAGTAATGCTGACACTGAGTCTCATTTTGGTTCTCCACGAGTCAGAGCACTGTGAGCCCCCTCCAAGGACCACGAGGCACAGCCCTGAATTCTGGCACCCCCAGGGCCAAGTTCCCCCAGTCCAGGGCCTCTCCTCACTGCCTTTTGCTCGAGCCAAGACTCCAAAAGCCCTTTTCAAGCAATGGGTTTATCTGCTCCACCACAGCCCCTCTTCTAGTGCTGGGAGCTTTGGAGATAAGCAAGGGCTCAGGAGAGTGCAGATTTAAGGCTCCAGCTGCTGCTCCCAGGGATGCTGTTCCTGGGCTGCCACATACAGTAGCATTGGCACATGTGCTGGGTGGCCAACTGTGCCACCAGCTTATTTTGGGGTAGAACTAGGGTGCCCTCTGCCAGTGCCCAGGGCAGACAAGATTCTTCCAGCTATGGCTGAGGCTGCCGTGCCCTTCCAAAACCCACCATGGCATAAAAAGCTGCCAAAGAGCCTCTTCCAGGGAATGAAACATCCCCAAACCTGGCTGCTTTGGAAGGCATCCCAGCCACCTGCCACCAGACTCTGGAGCTCCTGACATCCAGCAGTCTCCCTGTACTCATCACACGCCCACTGAGGTTGGAGGGAGAAGTTTGGGACACTGAGGACACTTTCTTCCCTGCTCTCCCCTTAAATTATTCTGCCACATATAATAGATATTGGTGCTATTTTTAAGCCTTGCTTGTTTAATTATTGAGAAAGGTTTTGAAGGATCTCTTGAAGGCAAGGAAACAAGCACCCAGGGTGCTCACTGGATTTCCCTTCCTGAAGCACAGGACAGGGAGCAGGGCTCTAGCAGTTGCCAACTCCCCTTTGCCACAGGAATCCTCTGACACCAGCTCCAGCCTACTCAGTATTGGCCTGCAGGGGTAGATGCAGGGATGAAGGGAGTGGGTCTGGGCTTTGGAACCACTGGGTGATCATGAGGAGAGTGGCTTAGGAGCTGTAACGAGGGACAAGCCCTGTTCCCAAACCAACACTTGTCTGGCACAAAGGGACTGTGTCGGAGCTGGGAAATGCTGGGTCCCAGCTAACAGAAACCAGTGCAATCCCAGCACCGGCTTCCATTAGGAACGAATGTGGCCCAGAATTCACCATTTTTTATTTTTAACTGAACGGACACTTTTCTTGCTGAAAAATGACCTTATTCTCAGCTTCCCAAGCAGAATTGCAGTGGCAGGATTTTTTTTAAAACCAGTTCCTTTCGTGTTTCCACTTACAAAAAGCCAGAGAATGGCCTTTATTTGAGATTAAAGGGGTTTGGTCAACTGAAATCCGCTGAGATTTCAGCAAAATGGTATATAATGAAGCAAGAGCCAAATCGTCAACTGGTGTCCTTTGCCCGGGCTTCAGTGACTTCGGCTTTCCAATGCCTCTTTGTACCTGTCAGCAACCTGGCCCATGACTTCAAGGGAAACATTGATTTACCTCAGCTGCCACGCTCAGCCAGCTGAGATTAACTTGCCGCAGCTGAGGATATGCAGAGTATCTGTGATCTGTCCAGGTTTCCTAAGGAATATATGTGTGTATAGTCATATATTTGATCTGTTCATCCTCCCCCTCTCAATCATATTAGGTACAAAGGCAAAGATACTAATTTTAATCGTGCAGATATGAGGTGCTACATGTTGCATGAAAATAATTATCCTCCATGACAGACACTGTGCTGACCCTGGAGAAGGACAACAGGATAACGCTGACTCCGTCCTAGACATCAACCACACCACAGCAGGAATGGCCCAACAGAGGCGTCATTGGTTTAAAGCCCCCAAAGCCACCTCTGCCACAGCCCCTCATCTGCATCTGGCCCCTGGTCATTCCTGGGGAGGTCACTGGGTGATGCCACACTGCCAGGATGCTCCAAGGACTGGCCTGAAGGAATTACTGCACTCAAAGATGGGATGAAGCTGGGTCTGGGGTGGGGACCTTGTGGCAGAGCCAGGCTGCTCTGGTGGCACGGGCAAGGGGAGCAAGTTGTCAGCCCCTGCTCCTTAACACCCTGACAAGCTTATAACTATTTCATTTGTTACACTGAGAACCTTTTTAAATTAATGAGCATAAGGTTGTCATGGTTGCTGTGGCAACGACACGTTGCTGGGGCAACGGCAGCGATGCAGAGTCTGTGGAGTGTAATCAGGGGTCAGGCTGACGATGGAGCTGGGATGTGTGGGGGCTGCAGGAAGGGGCAGCCAGCCCCAGTGCTCCCACCAGCTCATGGCCCCACGCTGCTCCCCAACCCCCAAACCAGCATTGACAGGTAGGAAAACCACCACTGCTTCCCTGTCCCAGCCACTCAACCCAGGAGCAGCACTGCCACCACATCTCGGTGTGTGCACGGCCCAAGGATGTACTGTGCTCTGTGCAAGCCTGACCCACTAATGGGACAGCTCACAGAACCCATCCCATGGTTCACCACCTCCCCTCTCCAACTTTCCCATCCCCTTTGGGTTTGTCTGGGTCTTTGGTCCCTCACCCCACCACAGAGTCCACCCAAACCAAGGGTGGCTCAGGCAGAACAGACTGTGGGGCAAAAACTGCACCTCCTGCACCACCTCTCCCAAAGGGACATGAGGACACCAAGGTGGTTTTCAGGTGGTTTGAAATCAGCTGCCTTGTTCTTTCCACCAGGCAGGGGCTGGGGCCAGGGACGGAGGCAACTCATCCCACTGCTGCAGCCCTACCCCAGAATGTCTCCACCCTGGCAGTTTGGGGCTGTGTGTAATCCAGAGGTTTTGCAGCCACAGAACTCTTTAAGAGCATTTATTTCCCCACACAGTAGCAACAAGTTAGAAAAGGGGAGGGAGGTCGGGGGCAACCAAACAGCTCTGCAGGGAAACTCCCCAAAATTCAAGCAGGAAAATGACTTTGCAAGATCTCTGGGCACAGGGGCCTTGAGGTCCTCTTCCTAAATCCAAGTAAAAGGATCAATAGGACAAGGGGGAGCATTTTTAAACTAGATGAGGTTGATTTAGGTTTGATATAAGAAAGAAGTGTTTTACAATGAGGGTGGTGAAGCCCTGGCAGAGGTTGCCCAGAGCAGCTGCAGCTGCCCCATCCTTGGAAGTGTCCAAGGTTGGACAGGGCTTGGAGCAACCTGGGATAGTGGAAGGTCTAGTGGCAAGGGGGTGTAATGAGATGAGTTTTAAGGGCCTTCCAAGCCAAACTATTCCATGATTCTATGAGTTTATGGCCTCCAGTCCCTCTCACTCCCCCAGGAGCAGCTCAGCAGCCCCATACACTTGGTTCTGCAGAGTTGCCCTGTGCATGTGGCATCCATATCCAGAGAGTTCATGCAGTGGGGACCCAGCAGAGAGAGCGCTGGGTCAGGGGCCAGTCTGTGAAGGCACAGCCCCACTGGGTGTGGAAGGAGGCTCTGTACCCTCTTGGAATGAGGCAGAGCAATGGGGCGAAGCCTGAAGGGCTGGGACAAAGGGAGTGGGGTGCAGGATAGGGACCGTCACCTCCCCAGCACAGGGAGTGGTGGCCGCCCTCTGCTCAGGACAATGCAGCTGACATCAAAACCCAAGGGTGTGAGCAGATGAAAAATGGAGTGCGGAAGGCAGATTCCAGGGCTGGGGATTTCTCTGCCTCCTGGAAAGGGAGGTCTGAGCTCATCCCAGAGATGTCTGCGAGAGGAGAGTAGCTCTGTTCCTCACTGACATGCCCAAGGTCCCCACAGCATCCTGCGGCTTCAGATGGGGTTTTCCCTGGCCCTTTCAAGGTACATCTGGCCCAGATACCTTCTGATGGGAAAATGGAGGCCTGGTATGGACCACAAATACCAACCCCTTTTCCAGCCCTGTCGGAGTCACAACATAACACAAAATACATATTTGCAATACATATACTACTACTTATTTAATACAAAACTCCTACTATAGTGAGGTTTAATATGCTATATAGTACATTTTAATGTACTACATATATTTTTGTGTACACAAGATTTATATATATAAATATGTATATATATATATAAATATATACATACATCAAAAACCTCCCCAAAAGCAGCTCAAACCCATCTTCTTATCCAGATTTTGAAGACAGCTTGGTGCTGGGCTGCTGGCAAGAGAAGTGACCTATGGGGGAGCACTGACACTTCACCCTGTGGGTCTTGTGCTGCCAAGGATGCTGCGTCCCCCAGCCTTATTCTTCATGTTTAGCTTTCATCAGCACACGTGAACGGTGCTGTACCACAGCTCTTCCAGCTCTGCTGCCTGTCAAGGAAATGTCTAAATATTTCTATTTTCCCCAAATACATTTTTCATCAGAACTGGAAGGGGGGAAAAATTTTTAAAAGCCATGAAAACACAGAAATCCACATTAGGGCTCGAACAAAAGCGGTGCGTGAGCATTGTGAGGAGGACACACCCATGGGCCCCAGGGATGGATCCCCATGCCTCTGGGGCTTTGTTGGGCTTTAGTGTTCTGTATATCCCTGTTTCCATCCTGTGATGGGAGGTGAAGCATATGGAGTCCCAGGGGGACAATTTGCTGTGCTATCTCCTGAGGATATCCACACCAGCCAAGGAACAGGGACCAAAGTGGAGCCTGGCTCTGCTTGTGTCCCAGATAACGCTGTCAACCCACAGAAACCAGGCTCGTCCCAGCAAGCTCAGCAGAGGCCAAGAGGTGAAGGAGATATGTCAGAGCAACCCTCCCGCTGGGAAAAGCAGGGCTGTGGCGCCCAGGAGGGATGAGTGTCCATGAGACCTTCCCTGGATGGCCTCAGCACTGTTCTCTGTCAGTCATCAGCAGCCACTGGGAGCTGTGGTGAAAAACACTAAACCAAAAATGAAAAAAATTTAAAAAAATTAAAATCTGAAAACCCTCCATGACCTCCACAGGTGCTTGGTTTAACTAACCTGGGTTTTTTTCCCAGGAGTTGAGCATTGCCCTCGGTTGCTGCTCATGAGGTCCCTCACTCCCACTCCAGCCACCCACCACCAATGCTGCCACATTTCCTGGGGGGCTGCTGAGCCCCTGCCCGAGCTTGGCAAAACACCGCTTCCCTTTCCAAGAGGGTCATTTCCAGAGGCCAAACTATGACCTGGCAGCCAAACCACAGCTTCCCCTTCCCACAGTCCCAGAGTCAGTATCATGTGCCTCAGTGATGCTGCTCCCTCCCTCTACTGCCTTTTCTATGTGCAACGATGGGAGAAAAGAAAAGAAAACAGCAAAGAAGGAAAAAGGAGCCTGACCTCACTGAACCCTGCGACTTCAAGCCAGGGCCAGCCTCAGAGAGGAAAGGACCAGCAAAATCTGCTCCAGAAGCCGTCAAGGCTAATTAAAGAGCAAATGCAGCCATTCCCAAAGGATTCAGCACTCTCCAGCTGCAGCTGATCCGTGGCGCAACCTTGGGCTGCAGCTGGCCATTGGCACCTCTCTCATGGTAGCTCAGCACCCCAAAACTTAGGGTAAAGCTCCCTGCTGTGGTCACCCCAGTTTGCCTCCCTGCCTGCCCCCGCTCCCTCTGGCTCAGTCAAGGACTGCTGGGTGCCACAGGGCATATCCCAGGGGCTGCCCGCCCCATGCTCATCTCTGATCATGCTCCCACCCTGCAGGTTCCTCTGTCCTGAAGTCAGTCACTCATGCAGAAAGACTGCTGGTTCTCAACTTTGCTGGGCACAAGGGACTAATCCCTTTTTACAGATTAAGGAAGCATCCTGCCACGTGCTCAGTTGGAAACAGTGTCCAACTCCCTTCTCTGCTCCAACCCACAGCCATTCCAACTACCAGCATGCCTGTTTTACTCTTTGTTAGCTCTAATCCCCAGATTTTGGTCTTCCTGTTCCTCAGGGGCAGGGCTCAATTTCTTCTACTCAGTCCCATGGAGAACCTACCATCTCACTCCTCACTCCCTCTTTGCCAGTACCAGGCATCTGCTGCACACCCACCTCTGCTTCTTAATCCTCCTCATCCTCATTTCTGTCTCTGCCTCAGAAATCCCTTATCAAGCTCCCTTGTCTAACTCAGGGGCAGAGATAACACCATCTCCCACCCCAATCTCTTCCATAGTCTATTTTCTTCCTGCCCAGAGTTGATTTCCCTCACCTAATTGCCCAGAAAGCTCTTTTCCCTTCCTCTAATCAGTCTGGAGCAGACTTTCTCTAGATAATTGTGCTGAGACCTGATCACCCTTCTCATCTCCATCTCTCTAACACTCCCATTTCTTTACTAAACTCATCTGCTGGAGCTGCATTCCTTGGTCTAATTATTTCAAGGCTCCGTTGAGTTACTTAATTGCTTATTCGTCTGGCACCCAGATCTGGAAACTTCCAGAGCATCTGAGACAGGGTGCAGGGCTGAGTTATCCTGGTGTAACTGCCTTCCCAGTGGATAAAATTGCTCCAGGTGTGTGACAGTGTGAGCCCAGAGCAAAACCTGCTTGAAAAAAAAAAAATTTCTGAAATTCACTTGCTCAGGTTGCCCAGAGAAGCTGTGGCTGCCCCATCCCTACGAGCGAGCGTTCAAGGCCAGGTTGGTTGGGCCTTGGAGCAACCTTGAATGGTAGAAGGTGTCCCTGCCCATGGCAGGGGCACTGGAAGTAGATGAACTCTAACGTTCCTTCCAAGCCGAACCATTCCACGATTCTGGGATTCTGTGAAATGCAGAGCTTTTGGCTTCTCTTGGGAGGAGCAGCTAAGGAGCTGTGTGAAGCTCACACCAGCCACAGCCAACAACAAACTCATCTTTAGGCCAGGTGTGAATTCACTTGTGCTAAGGCCAAACTGAAATAGCCCACCAATCTCATCCCCGTGCCCCAGGTGCCCATGGCCCTTGGATGCTCCAGCTGGGACTATTTTCCCTCTTTACATCCCTTCACTGCAGCTCCAACAGCAACACACTCAAAGCCATTGGGGTTGTTTTGACTGGCCCCACTTCCCTATTTCCATTATCGCCCAGCCGCCTCCTTTTTCCCAGGCTAATTGATCCACTGTTTTGTTTTCTTATCAAATTGCTCTCAGCCTCTGATGCTCCTTTAATCAATGCTCGGCCCTATCAGTTCCAGGGACTGCTGAGAGACCTTCTCTTGCAGCCACCTCTGTGTCTAATCGCTTGGGGACTTTTACCTAATTGGTGTAAAACCTGATTTCTTCCTCTAATCGCTCCGAGGTCCTGATTCACTTATCTAATCGCTCCAAAGCCCAGGCCTCGCACACCTCTCTCCAGAGCGCCAGCATATCCTTCTCCTCCATAGGTTTTTCCCTCCCCCGCAGGTGGCCCGGCTCAGTTGACTCCCTAATCCCTCAGCTGCTTGATCTCTAAGAAATCCAGCCAAGATTCGGCACCCTGGCTGGCTGTTCCTCTAACCCAGTGCTGCGAGGAGTGACCCCCCCCACGGAGCCCTTTTCCCCATCTTCCACCCACCCCACAATACACAGACCCACCGTGGAGCGGCTTTGCCTGCTCCTCCGCTCCAAGGGTCGCTTGGGAAGGGTGATGTGTGTCCCCAGCACTCAGTCCCCTCAGGGTGTGGTGGCCACTCTGGTGACAAAGGCGCAGCCCCCCAAGGGTCACCCCCACCGCCTCCCCGCCCCCGCCAGAGGAATCTCCCCTCTCTGCCGGGACGGGGTGCACCGGCTCAACCAGTTCCCCCTCTGCTGCACCCACTGGGCTGGGCACAGGGAGGGGACAGCGATGGGACATGGGGAATGTCAGCCCTGAGTTTGGCTCCTGGCAGTGAGGGGGATTGGGACGCTGCTCCTGTGCGGTCCAGCGGCACCGGCCCGTGTTACTGAAGGGCCGCGGTGCTGCGGACGCTCAGCTCAGCCGAGCCCTCTCGTTCCTCCCGGTGAGTCACGTCCGCTGATTCAAGCGAAAGAAGTTAATAGGGGAAAACATTCACAAGCGCCAGCCTGGAAGGATCCCAAGGCTGAGGACAGGGTGGCAGGAGCAGAGGGGAGATTTATCTTTTTTTCCCTGTAGTTCATGGAAAGGGAGTCCCGTCCCCTGGTGGCTCACAGATCCCGCTCACCAAGCCCCGGAATAGTTGGGAGCGCCCAAAACCTGCTCCCTGCTCCAGCAGGCCCTGATGCTCTCCCTGCAGGGAAGGGATAGACCCCAGACCCTCCCTGACCTCGCGCCCATTGCTCTGGTCCTCTTTGGCCAGCGGTTTTAGCCCCAGAGATCATTCCTTCCTCTGGAGCATCCAGCCTGAGCAAAAGCTTCCTTTTCCCGTGGCTGGCGGGGCCACGGCCTCAGCCCACGCTGGCTCAGCAGCACAAGGTCGCTCCTGCCTTGGCAGCAGCTGCACAGGGTGACTCACGCTGGCTCCAGCTTCTGCTCAGCCCCGTGTGGAGAGGTTTTTGGGGCGGAAAGCACTACCCTCCCCTCACTCCCCCCCCATCCTGGGATGTGGATTCAACTCCCAGCTCCAACGTCTTATTTCTTCAGTTTTCCTTTGCTCCCAAGACCAGGCTGAAGCTGCACCCAGAGATGCTGCAACCAGTGCTGAAAGCAAAGAAATGGGAATTGGGTCTCACCTGATAGCTACAGCAGGGATGACAGAGAGCTGAGGCCTGATTCTTGCTCTCTCCTTTTTAAAGAGGGAAGAGTGCAGCAAATCTCTGCACTTTGGTATTTTCCAGACCCCCATCACTGTTAAAGTTGTGTCTCCCCCCACCCCAGACAGCTCCAGGTGCCACCAAAGCCCCCCCTGCTCCAAAGGTGGGAGGCAGGCAGACACCCAGCCCTTTCCTGGGTCCCTGCCCTCTGTGCAGGGCCAGGAGCACGTTCTCAGAACCCAGCAGTGGGAATTTGGTGTGTTTATTTGCAATCCAACAATGACCCCAGGACTGCAAGGAGAATGAGTCAGCTTCCAGTTCAGGGAAGGATTCCTCATCAGGCATCTAAGTTTAAAAATCACCATTTGGATGCGACAATTAAACAATTTCATTAAACTGGCACTTCTGACTAGTGACAGGCTGAAACCTTTCCACACTGGCACATTTCGTGCCAGGCGGGATGAGAAGCAGCAGAGCCCTCAAACCATTATCTTGCAGAAATCTCTACCCAAACCCCGGGTGGATGGCGGTGCCCACAGCCCCGAGGAGCTCAGTCCTCCCACTGCAGCCCCCAAAGAGTTAACGCACATCTCTGGAGCTGCACAAAACGTTCCTGGCTCCCAGGGGCACAGCCTTCACCCACCCCCTGACTGCTCTGCCCTGGGGATGCCGCGGGGCACACAGGCTCCTGTTCTGATGGATGTCAGCTCTCACAGCTCCCGGGGCTGCAGGAGTGAGAGAAGGGCTCTGGGAGCATCACCGTCCTCCCCAAGCTGCCCTTGGCCCTATCCCCTCCTCTGCCCTGGTGTCCCCAGTCCCACATTGGCCCTTGGAACCCTGGCTCCATCCTGCACGGGGAGCAGCCCCTTCTATACAGACCTACAGGAGACAGAGAGCGGTGTGACCCTGCCCACATTAAGCCACGGCTCCAATAACAGAGGAATGGCTCCTGTCCTCAACAAATGCAGATGCCCCAGAGCCCCACAGCATTGTCTGAAACTCTCACAGCCCCTCTGGTGAGCACTGCATGATAGCAGCTGCCCCTCCATGACACTATTGTTTCACTCTCTTTCCTCTAGACAAGAAGAGAGAGGATGAGCCCAGATACTTCCAGGCTTCTGGGGCACAGCAGGGCTAGCTGCTGTCCCCATGGACCCTTCAGCCAGTCTTCCTTCACTCGTCTCCAAGCCAGGTCCCTCTCAGAGGGCCCACGGGATGCATGGCAAGCACCCACCCGAGGCTCACCGGGGAGGGCAGCAGCTAAGCTGGGCTACAAACGTGACCCCATCAATCCCCTGCCTGAAGCCTCCCATCCCCACCGGGGGCTGCCACCGGGCCAGCAGTTCATCCCTACGGTGCAGAGCCCCAGCTCCTCACTGCACCGCACTGGTACCCACCATGCTACAGCCTGGCATGTCTTCCCAGGGTTGCCAAAGCAACCACAGAAACACAACAAACAGCAACAACACACAGCAGACAGTCGGCAAACATTTCCCTCTTATTTTCTCCCCAGTTTGGTTTGTGCTTTTTCCCCTCTCCCACAAGGAAGCTGCTGCCATCGGAAGGGAACAACAATATATAATTATTCTTCAGTGCAGCCTGCGCCATCCCAGCAGGAGTTGTGGTGCAGGGTCCCCAGCATTGCCAGGGAGGCTGCTGCTCCTGGGGAGGAGTCTGGCACAGCTGAGCTGAACCCTGACTCTGCCACAGGCAGTTTGAACTGCTCACCTGCCTCCTCGGTGCTGCCAGCAAGGGCGTTGTGCTGAGTGACCAGGGCTGTGCTGAAGCCAGGTTAGCCAAGCAGGTGAATCCTCCTCCTGGGCAGTGTGGCGCTTCCACGGACTGTTGGGATGTACCTGGAGGTACAGCCCAGCCTCTATCCAATGTGTCTTTTGGGGGTGTCCAGGACTCAGGACCCTTTTGCACAGGGCAGGAAGCGCCTGAGCATCCTCAGGACTGGAGCAGGAGCAGGAACAGGAACAGGAACAGGCAGAGGACGTGGGCACATCTAGGTCTGCCTGTGGAGAGGAGCTGGGTGCAGGGACGCCCTGGGGTTTGCCGAAGCAGCACTGCAGCCCAAGCCCCGCAGCCGTGGCACTGAGGGGGATTAGTGGGCACAGCCTGGGGCACGGGCTTTCGAAATAGGATTAGCAACACTGTGGCACGTGACAGTGGGGACAGTGGCTCTGCAGCATCACTGCCTTCGAGCTGGCCTGCCCAGCAGCCAGCATCTAACACCCAGAACCAGCACCAGCTCCCAACAGCTTCTCCACCAGGCCAGGCAGCCCTGAGCTGGTGGGATCACCAGGACGTGCAGCAGCACCTTTCTGAGCCTCGTTTAACCATTTTTCATCCCTTTTAGGTGTGTGGATTCCTGTGAGCAGGCTGGAGTGGAACAGGGACAGTGAGCTCCCAGCTGTGAACCTCCCAATGCTCCTTCATTCTATCTCACCTCTCCCTCACAAAGCCTGGGAGATCCCAGCAGCCCCTTTCCTAGCCTGGACCAGGGCAGCAGCCCTAACATGGGGCACCTTTCTCCACGGATTACACTTTCCTACATATGCTGAGTGCCACAGGCTGCAGCACTTACACCAAACCAGTCTGGTAAGATGTGAAATGGTGAATGCCTATCCTGTCACCCTGGTGCCTTTTTTCTCTCCCTCTCACACATCTATACACACGCACATACTTTTACACAAAAGTTTTCTTAACCCTCCCTCATTCCTTCCCCCCTCCCCGCCCCCCGCCAAAGTCCACACATCTGGGAGCTCACTCGTGCTCCTGGAGGCAGTTATGGCAGTCAGCGAGGCGGGAGCAGGAGTAAGGCTTGTGTTGCTGAGGGGCTGTATGGCACCTGGGGATGTGGCACTTTCAGCAGCAGCCACTGGCGCAGCCAACAGCACTGGGAATGCTGTACCACAGCTGAGTGTGTAGGTGCAGAGGGGGAAGTCAGTGACGGGGCTTAATGCAAGCACGATGATTCTCTGTGCCATGCAGGGAATGCTGGTGGGCCAGGAATGGTGCCTGGGTGCTGGACAGGACGTGGTGGTGCTGGTCAAGGTGAAATAATACCTCCCTGTACCTAAAGAGTGACAGGTCAAGGGAGAATGGCTTCCCACTGCCAGAGGGCAGAGTTAGATGGGATATTGGGAGGAAATTCTTCCTGGTGAGAGTGGTGAGGCCCTGGCACAGGTTGCCCAGAAAAGCTGTGGCATCCTAGGAAGTGTCCAAGGCCAGGTTGGACAGGGCTTAGAGCAACCTGGGATAGTGGAAGATGTCCCTGCCCATGGCAGGGGGTGGGACTGGATGGGCTTTAAGGTCTCTTCCAACCAAACCATTGTAGGATTCTCTGGTATGAAATATGAGCCTAGGGGGAGCCCAATTTTCTCCTTTTCTCCTCCTTCCCAAATAACACTTCTCAGGATGGTCTTAGGGACAGGCTGGGACAGGACCTGATTTTCCTCGCCGGTCGCTTTCACTGTCCCAGCCTGGACAGCACCACACGGGCACCGGTGAGCCCAGTGCTCCAGGAAAAGCCCGCAAGGCTGGGGAGAAGCTGCGCTGCAAGCTCCTGTCACCTGCAAGCTTCAGCCTTGCTTTGTCCACACTGGGACATGTTGGGGTTGCTGTGGTGGATCCATCCTTGGAGCTGGGGCCAACGCTGACCTTTTGCAGCCACCAGAGGAGCCCACGGCAAGGCTGTGCTCGCCGAGCACTCCCGGGTGGCCGCGGCCATTCGAGCGCTTATCCCCAGCTTGCAATGACATCTAGTGGAGCTGTCTTGGGAGGCGCTCAGCGAGCCTGCGCCAGGCCTCCTCCAGCACTTCCAGCGCTCAATTTTCCCCTCCGACCTCCTCTCCAAAACATGTGGGCAGAAGGCAAGAGGTGGCACCCTATTTCTGAGTCATGGTTGGCCACAGCACGACTTCCCGGGAGCCAAAAAAAGAATCACCTTTTCCACAGCACCACCAACTCCCCTCCAGCCCATGCTGCAACTGTGCTTAGTGAATAGTGGGGACTGTTATTATTATTTGGTGGAGTTCTTTACCTCAGGCTTCCCCTCCATGCCCAAAGCACCCCCAAAAAGTGTTTTCAGCGTGCTAAATGCTGCTGGTGCAAAGCCAATGGCTGCTTGGCTGCTTGGCTGCTGGGGGAGGTGCTGGCAGCAACAAACCACACTGAGCCACAGCCAGAGACATGCTGGATCCTCCTCTAAAGGCAAGGAAGGAAAAAAATAAACAAATATGGTAACCAGAAGATAAAAACCCCAATGTGGTAAAGGGTAATGTGCAGCAGCAACTTCCCAGGATCCTGTCCCTGCAGATGGTGCAGCATCCAACAGGTTAATGGTAGCCCAGTCCTATTTTAAACACAGAAAAGTGCTGCAGCTTGATCCCACTTCATTCCTGTAGAGATATAATCATAGTCTTTAAGAGATGTAATCATAGTATTTATTTAAGAATTAAGTGCGTCTGAAAGTGGCCTAAATTCCCTGTGCAAGAGCTGAGTTGGTGCCTCAGCACCTGACTGGGCACTGCTGCGAGGGAGCTGGTCCCTGGTGTCCCTGGCCAGAAGCCAAGGGGGCACCTTGTTTTGGGAACAGGGGGCTGTAGGAATGTCACCAGCCTCAAAGACCCTGGTAAGCAAGGGGAGAGGCAGGTGAGGAGCACAGGGAAATGATCATTCAGAGAAATTCTACATTTTCTGATACATCTTTATTTAGAGGCAACAAGCAGAGGCAGCACAGCAGGAATCCAGCATGGATGGGGATAGAATAAGCACAGTTTGAGGCATTTATATGAGAGGAGGGAAAGAAAAAATGCACAAAAACCTCAGAAACAAACATCACTTTCCAAAGACAAGACAGAGCCTGAGATGCCAATAGATCAGGTACCGCTGAGCTGCCTCAAGGTCCCACAGCAGTTACCAAGCAGCAAGGGAGATTCCTATTCCAATCCCCCAAAATACTTCCTTTGCAGAGCAGGTTTGGGACCTGCTGCTCCTGTGCCTGAAGGAGATGGGGTAGAAGGTTGTGACTACCAGCAGCTTCCTTCCCATGCCATGGAAGGAGCTGAAGAAGGAGCTCACATGGAGAGAAAATGCTTTAAATGCAGCCATGGCCAAATGCAGTCATGGTTCCACACTTGAAAACCAACTAAGCACCAGAGCAAACCAAGAGGGGACAGAGACACCACCATCCCTACTGAAATGGTGCTGTGGGTTGTTCCACAGCAGATGCCAGGCAGCAGTGTGGTCCAGAAATGTGGTCCCTGCTCCAGTGCCTCAAAGCATCCATGGGACAGCAGTGACACTGAGCCTCTCTCTTGTGTTGCACAGCCTAGCTGAAGAGCAGTAATTTCATCTTTAAAATCAAAATTCTTCTATTGCACCTCAATGTACTAGAGAAGAGCTCACAGGTGTTTTCACAAGCAGTTATTGCCTCTCTGTTCTGGCCTCTCCCTACCCCTCCATAGAAAGACTGATCCTGACATTTCCCCAGCCTTAGGATGAAGAAGAAATACATATATACATGTAGATAGATACATATATATTAGAATACCTTTATTACATCAGTAAAACCTGTGTAGTGTCCAGAAATACAGAGTGTCCTTGTGCAGCTGGCTGTTAGCAACACAGGCATTAAACAGCCAAAATACCCAGATAAAATAGATTTTAAAAGCAATGCATGCTGCAAAAGCTTTGGCAGCTGCATCCTCCTACAAGGAGGTCAGGCACTGGTTTAGTACCAAGCTTGGGGTGCCCAGGGCTGGGGCTGAGCCCAAGCCCTGTGCTCCCCAGTCAGGCACTACTGGCTGCAGATGCTCAAGCACACTGCACCCATTCAGGAAAGCTCCATGGCCAGCAGCAGCTTCCCTGCCCTGGGACCACTAAGCCTGAGGTCTCTTTGGCAGGTTTACATTGTCCCCCTTCCCTGTAGTCCCACCCCTGACCCTGTTACTTCTTGAAGAACTTCTTGTTGAGAAGGAAAATGAGCAGGTTGACGTTGACCTTGGCCTTTTCAAACATCTTCATGACTGCTACACCCTCGTACTGCAGCTGCAGCAGGTCCTGTGGGAGAGGGGACCGTCACTGCCAGCAGTGCTGTGCCCAGCCAGGGAAGCCCTCCTCAGTGCCCAGCCCAGGGACAGGGAGCTGGGTTTGTAGTGAGAGATGCACAGTGAGGCTGCCCCCAGCAGCTCAGGGCAGGGCTCCACATGGACTCCAAGTACCCACAAGAGCTGCAGGTGTGGGGACACCACCCAGCCCCCACATACCCCAGCTGCCCTCATCTCTCTGACCCCCAGCAGATGCAGGACAGGTTCCATACCTGGTAGTTCAGCTGGAAGCGCTCCATGTCGATCCCCATGAATTTGGCTTTCACCTGGAACCTGCCTGATTCCTCGCCGGGGATGATGTCAAAAATCACATTCCTGAGCCTGAGAAGACACAGCCACTCACTGCCAAAAGGGGCTTCACAGCTTTAACGCAACCAAGGACCAGGTCATCCACCCAGTGCACCCCCTCAGCACAGCAGCCAGACCCACAGCCCACAACCCCACTGCAAATCCCAACTTTCCTGCATTCTCCTACACAAAACAACTTGCCCCACATGGCAGAACAACAGTGGCCCATGTGCATCCTCCTCCTCGGTTATTTTCCTCTACCTGCCCAAGTTTTCATAGAAACTGGAATATTCTGAGTCAGAAGGGACCCACAAGGATCACTGAGTACATTAAGTCCAGCTTCTGGCCCTGCACTGAATAACCCCAAGCAAGAGCTCCTCCCCTGGAGCAGGGTTACGCACTGGCTGGGCGGCAGGTCCTGGATCTCCAGCAGCACCCCCTTCTCCCACAGCTGGGCTGCTGTGTAGTGCAGCGATGGCAGCTTCTTGCTCTTCCCACTGACCCTAGAAGAGAAGGGACCACATACTAAGAGCTGATCTCTGGCCATCCGTGACCCCTTGGATTCCCAACACCTCCAGGACTCACAACAACCAGAGAGCAATGAAAACAAGTAATGTTTTTTTTAAAAATTACTGATTTTTTGGTAAGGAACCGCACTTGTTGCTGGCTGCCAGGTTGTCAAGGCAGGTCTTGATGTACTGGTTGTAATAATCAATTTGCTCCTCATAAAACAAAGTCTTGGCATCGAGGCCCTCCAGGGTCTGCCTCAGCTTCAGGAGCTCCCTGCGGCGCTGCTGCCGGTGACGCCGCTGGTTCCGGATGTCCTGGAGGAAACAGAGCAGTGCCAGAAAGCCAATACACATCATTATGAGCTTTACCAGAGCAGGACCTCTGGGGGGTTTAGGGGTGATCCTCAACTCAGTGTCCCCCAGCACACCTTGGCCAGCTCATCAATGAGCTCCTGGTACTTGTTGGCAGAGTCCACCAGCCCCAGGCTCTCCAAGCGCCGCAGGTTGCGGATGACCTTGCGCTTCTTCTCCTCCATGGAGAGCTGGCCATTGGCAGCCAGGGAGTGATGGCGCCTCAGCTGGGCAGAGGCCTGGGCATCCCGCAGCACTCGCCGGCGCACGAGGTGTTCATGGGCAGCTTCCTAGGGATGAGAAGGGGGGAGCCTGGAGCACAGCTGGAATGGGATACAGAGATGGAACAACCAAACTCCTTCACCTGCACTTTCATGTGGGTGTCACCTGGCCCAGTGATTTTTCTGAAAACCAGAGTCCAGTCACTGCTGGATCACAACAGCAGTGGCCAAACCTCTGAGAGGACCAGGGCAGCTTTTTGCTGAGAATTTTTTGCCATTTGCCCACAAAGTTTTTCAGTTCATCCCCAGCAGCAGCCTCACACATCCCACCTCATGCTCTGAGGCTGGTGTCCACAGGATTTCCGGGAGGGAATCCCCTGGCTGGGACTGGATCAAATCCACCAGCATCTGCTTGGTGCTAGAGACCAGAGAGAGATGTCAGGCATCTGCCCCAGACCATCACCCTCCACACAATATTCAGTTGCCTTCCAAATATTTCTTGCCTACCTTGAGCATCTAGCCCCCAGTACCCTTCCAACACCTCCAGTACCCTCCTGATGCCCACGGAATCCATCCTCACCTCAGCAGCAGGCTCCTCGTGTCACTCTCCTCGCTGCTGGCCACTGGCACCAGCTTGTTGGTGAGGGTGAGGGAGATCTCTGTTCTGCTGAGCTGGGAGAACACCTGTTCAGCACCACTGTCTCCCAGGCTGGCAACACTCTCCCCTGCAAGGGCAGAGAGAGCCCTGTTAGCTGTGTTGGGCTTTAGAGGGCTGGCTTCCCATGCCCAAAGCAATCCATCTCAAGCTTCGTGCAAGGAAAGAAGTGTGCCCATGTGTGCCCACGTCCACCCTCCTCTCATCAGGGTAGGTGGTGGGCCCCAGAGTTCAACCTACCGACCAGGGACTGGACTGTAGGAAGCTCATCAAGATCCTCCAGGAGCTCGTGCAGGGGGTCACTGTGGTACGGTGCAATGGAATCTTGGTGTTCAAGCAGGAGCTGGACAGTGCAAGGGATGAGTCAGTGGCAAAGGAGGATGCAAAAGGGAGAGTGAGGGAGGACCAGCCAGGAGTGACACAACACCCTTTGCACCCAAGGGAAGATGGAGAAGATATGAGACAAACCTGCAGAATCTATGTTCTTTCCTTGCTTAGAAGAGAAAAAAAAAAGGGTCAGGAAGAGGGAAGCTGTACCAGGAGTGGGATACAGAGTAATGGGAGGAAATGCAGCAGAAAGCCCAGGAGGTGGGAGCAGAGAAGTAGAGCTTGCCATGGGTTATGTGCTTATATGCCCTGACCTTATGTGTGTTGATGAGCTCCCCCACAGTGATGTAAATGACTGGTTTGGCCACTGCCACCATCTCTGAGTACTCATCCACGTTAAACCTCTCTTCAGGCTCAGGAACGCAGCAGGCAGCAGAGATGAACCTCCTGCAGGGAGCAACCCCTTTGGTCAGCTGCCACCAGCTCCTAGCCACTCTCCCACCCCATCGCCACCCTGGGGCCCACCTGAACTTGTTGTGGGTGTCCTCCAGGTACTGGTTCACCCCACAGAGATGGGCACTCTCCCCCTCAAAGGCCTTGCGGGTGGCGGCATGCTGCAGCACTTTAGCAATGGACCCCAAGCTGCGGCGCTGGTCGGGGTGCAGGGCTGCCCCAGCCGACACGTCCACGATGGCAAAGCCATCAGGGGCCACCACCGCCGGGTTCATGAAGCGGTAGTAGAGCAGGTTACCCACGATCTAGGGCATGAGACAGGCTGGGGATTGGGGAGCAGATGGGTTGGGGCCCAAGGAGGTGATAGCTCAGCAGCGAAGGATGTTTCATCCTTGCACTGCATGGTAGGACCCTCCTGGAAGAGAGGGCAGTGCAGGGAAAAGCCCACCCTTGGCATTTCCTCATTGGCTCAAGGAAAATGCTGACTTGCAAGTGTTTTTAAGTCAAGAGGACCTGACCTTTTGTGGAGGGATATTGGTCCTTCATGTACAGACACAGTTGAACCCCACCAAACTGTGCAGGTGCCCCAGCCCCATGGTACCTTATCGATCTCCTCTGCCGGGGCCTTGGGGAATTTCTCAGCCAAGGACATCCTCAGGATTTTTGCCATGTAGCGCATCCCATAGCTGAGGAGAGGTAGAGAGAGGACCATCAGCATGTGGGTCCGCCCTAATGACCCAGTCCTACTACCCATCATCCAAGAAGCAGCAAGCCCCCAGCCTTGGTGTGATGAAGAAGCCCACAGCTAGGATTGGCAGCTACAGCACCCTTCAGCTCCCTCCCCCACCCTGCTGCCAGCCCAGGCATCCCTGGAGGAGGCCTTCATCCTCTGAGATGACCACAAAGCTCAGATTCTTCCTGGCAGACATCTTAATGTTGGCAGTAAACTGCCCAGAAATGGAGCAGAAAAACAAGCCAGCCCATGGGGTGCTGCTGATATTTGGGGTTCCCCTTGCTGACAGTGCAGTAACACAGTCCTGCAGCAGCAAAGGGGCCAGGAAGCCCCCTATAACCCAACCTCCTTTCTAAGGCCTTGCTGGAGACACCTTAGAGCCAACAGCACTCCTGGGGTGTGCACAGAAACCATTGGGATACTTACGGGATCTTGTCAACAGAAGAGGTGATGGCAGAGACAAACTTGTCTGTTATTGCCAGGAGATTGCGGATAGAAATGTCCAGCCGCCTTTGGACCTCGGGGTGGCTGAGAGCCTGCTCAGGGCTGACCTCATATGGGAGCTTGCTGTGAAGGGAAGACAAGATCCCCATCACCATCCCAACATCCATCACCCTGTGACCGAGCCAAGACTTCTTACCCAGTGTCTGACCTTCTGTGCCCAGTCTGCGACTCAGTCTGATTGATCCACGCCTTGTAGATGTCCACAGGGTCCGTGCGGATGCTGAGGGTCTTGTCCTGCAGGACCTCCTGCACCGGGCCAGCCAGGATGTGCCGCAGGGCGTTCTGCCCATGCGCGTTGCGGTAGAAGCTGACCACCAGCCGTATCACCGTGGCATTGCCCATCAGGATGTCATGAACATGGTCCACCTTGGACCTGGGGACAGAGATGGGGCAGATGGGATGAGGAGATGGGCCGGTGTGTGTGTGTCCTCCAAGCAGAAGGCAGCAGACAGAAGAGGTAACAGCATCCAAGCTGATGCAGTTCAGCCTTTCCATGGGCCTGTCCCCGCACCTGGACACCCACGGACACTCACCTGATCTCCTCCTGCAGCGCCACTTTGAAAAGCTGGAGCAGCAGATAAGCCTCCCGTGGGTTGGACGCATAGTTGTAAAGCGTAAAGATCACCGACTCCATGAATTTGGTGGACTTGTTCTGGGGCATCTGGAAGATCAGCCTGGCCAAGTACACTGGCTGTGTCTGCAGGGAGGAGGAACACCAAGCTAACCCAAGTGTCATGGGGTAGCCGGGGGCCAGGTCCCTGCATTGCCCCCCCCCCGCTGTGGGAGACAAAGCAGAGCCCCCCAGCCCCACCTGCAGCAGGTAGAAGAGATGCTGATAGGCCTCCAGCTTCTGCCGCTTCTCCTTGCTGAGAGACTTCAGCCCCTTCTGCTTATCCATGGACATCATCTCTGAGAGCTGCTCCCTGTTTTTCTTGGTCAGCTTCTTGCAGTGGGAGATCACCTCCTGCGGCCACATAGGCAGGGAGAGAAGCACTGGGGTCTGCCTAAGGCTCTGGCATTCTGACCGGAGCCAGAGGCACCCCAGTGCTCCCCAACCCCTCCCCGACCCCTCCAACTGCTTAAAAAGTGAAGCAGAAACAAGTCCAAGCTGTGATACCACTGAGGGCAGCACAGCATAAGGCAACCAAGTCCTCCCCCACTCTCTTTACCTGCAGCGTGATCCTGTTCTTGACCAGCAGCCCAATCTTGATGTCCATGAGGTCCAGGTCGCCCTCCAGCTGCCGGCTGGCACGGATCCTCTTTACCACCTCCTCCTGTAGTCGCAGCACCTCTGACTCCTCCCAGAAATCGTGCTGGCTCTGCTCCAGCAGGTGGATGAAGCGCCGGACAATGCCCAAGGGTGGACTCTTGGTGTGGACTGCGGCAATGCACAGTAATGCCGTGAATATTTGCAGACGGATGGAGTGGCCACTCCCACCACAGACCCTCAGAGCCCCAGCATTCACCCAGAGACACCCCATCCTCCTCCCCAAAAAGCATCTTCTTGCAGCACCAGGACATGGCACAGCACACAGCCACACTGTGCAACAGCCTTCAGGAAGCTTTTGGGAACAGAGTGGCAGCCCCAGGGCTGATGGCCAAGGACCACCAAGGCTCTGTCACTCTTGACCTTGCCAAGGGGCCACGAGCGGCCTGCCCACAACTGCTTCCCCACTACACAGGGCCAACAAGAGAAGAAGCAGAGTCCCCTTCACCATTAGCCATCGCGCTTCAGAGTGGCAACGAGCAGGCACTTACCCAGCATCCTGTAATCCCCGCGGGCCTTGTTTGCTCGCACAAAGGCCTGGATTTTAATTACAGCTTTAATCTGCCAAGATAAACAAGGGGGTGGGAGATGATTTTCCATGGTTTGCCTAACACACACGGGAAGGGAAGGAGACCTGGACAAGGACATTGCTGCCTGGTCCCACTGCCAGGAATATATTAAGTCCTGGGATAAGGGTCTCTACAACACAGGAGAGATTTTGGGATTCTACCCTTCTCAGTGGTCATTTCCCTCCACTCACTGTGTATCAGAAGCTGCAGCAACTCCCAGGGTGCAACTTCACTTCCTGGAACTGACACCTCCTCTTTTCCCCAAAAAATTTCCTTCCCTCTTAATGGGCATCTTGAAGTCATTGGGAGTTTTTTTGATGGAACTGGAGTGGTTTTTCTGTCCTCACACTTTACAAAACCTGAGAGTTTGGCTTCCGTACCCACCAGGTACTTATTACTTCCCATCTGTCCCCCTGCCAGGATGAATCAGTTTCTTCCAGCTGCACTGCGAGCACTCAGGGATGGGGATCTAACTGTGTGCTCTGGATCATCTCCCTACATCCCCACCAATGTGGTCCCAGGAGCTGTTTGACTCCCATCCTATCACTTACATTCTGTCTGAAGTAGTGCAGCCTCTCCTGGTACTTCCTCTGTGCCTGCCACATCCTCACAGCTGCCTGGATCTGGGATAGATGTTCAAACATTTGGATTCTGGAAGGACTTGCTTGACCAAAGGGAATGGGTGGAGGGGAAAAATCATGAGGACTACTAGGGGAGGTTTAGGTTGGATATTAAGGAAAATTTCCTCATGGAAGGTGTGGTCAGGCATTGGCACAGGCTGCCCAGCAAAGTGGTGAGTTCACCATCCTGAGAGGGATTAAACACCCATAGGGATGTGGCACTTGGGGAAGCAATTAGTGGTGGCCTTGGCAGTGCTGGGGGAACAGTTGGACTCTCTGATCTTCAATGGCTTTTCCAGCCTCAGTGAGCCCATGGTAACAATTCTGTACTATGAATTTTTTTCTCCCCTCTCCACTCACACAATGCCCTGGTCCAGCTGCCACAATCCCCCCTGGCTCCTCTGCACTGGGGTAGATGCCACCCTTGCAAGCTGAACAAGCAGGTGACAATGCCCAACATGGGAACAAAGGCTGAAGAAAGAATCTTCCAAACCTTGATTGCAGCCTCTGTGTTGGATTTCAGGTAGTGCAGCCTCTCCAGGTAAGCTCTGCGCTGCCTGTACCCCCTCCAACAAGCCTGGACACAAGAAGACATCAGGGTAGAGAGACCTGCATGAGGTCACTGTGACTCCATTGGTTTTTCAGGGAGCACATGAAGAAAGAGAATAACACAGCATGGCAAAAGAGGAAACCAGCACCCAAAGCAGCTACTGTGAGAGAAACAAGCACCACACTACTCTCTGCAACACCTCAGGGATCCTGACAGTAAAACTACAGAGCAGCAAGCGCTGGCACTCCCTGGACCTGCCAGAAGGTGCTGCGAGCAGCTACCCTTGGTTTGTGTTGCCGTGTTCAGAGGAGGGACAGATTCTGGCTGCGTCACCTGGATCCTGATGGCAGCTGGCCTCTGCTCCTGCAGGACATGCCGCCATGCCACAAACTGCTGGCGAACAAGGAAGCCCCGGAGCCGTGCCTGGAGCCTCACCACCAAGGCGACGCTGGCTGCCCACAGGCACTCCCGGTCGTGCGCCAGAGTCACTCGGGTGATGACTGACTGCAAGGACACGAGGCACCAGCTTAGTCCCAGTGATGCCACTGGTGCCCATGCAGCCCCATCCTGCCCATACCTGGATCTCCTCTCGGCTCAGATGTGTGGTGTTGAAGCTGCCATTGCGTGGGCACTGCCAGCTGCCCTCCAAGGTCTGCAGGTTCAGGTAGTACTCAGCACCATCCAGCAGCCTGTGCCGGATCCAGGATGGCTTCATGCTCCCTGCATGCCAGGATGGATGGGAGCTGCTGGAGAGTGCTGCTCCCCCTGAACACCCTGGCAAGGGGTGCATCCCAGGCTCCCAGGGTGGGGGAGGTCTTGCAGCCCCCAGAGTTTTACCCGCTGATCTCTTGGTGGCCATCAGAGCCGCCAGTTGCTCCTGGTAGGCGTCAGCACAGGTGTTCACCACCCCACGCAGGGCCACGTCAGGGTTGCACAGCACCCTCAATGTCTGTGACGCCTTCCCTTCCTTGATGGCCTGGTTGATGGCAGCTGTGCCCAGAGCCACTGTGGGAGCAGAGGGGCTCATGTCAGCCCCTTCTTGTCCCCCGACCTCCAGCAGTACCCACATGGGGAGAGCACTCACTGCTCCTGGCTGCCACTGTGTCCTGGTTGGCCTGGCAGACCCCTTCCTGGATCTCTTCCCACCAAAGAACAGCTCCGTTGTCCTCTGTGGCCTGCGAGATGGGGGAAATGGGGTCCAGTGAGCTGGGCAGCCCCCTTTGAGCACCTCCTGCTTTGCAGATGCTGCATTGCTAGGGTGGGGGGGTTACTTCACAGTCTTGTGACCAAGGCAGGGTACCGGGGAATACCATGCTGCCATGGAGGTACTCCACAGCTGATGACCCCCACCCCACCTGGACTTTCTGCCTCCGTGCCCTGGACAGGACATCGTGGTAGCGCGGGGCAGTTGGAAGGGCAATGTCAGGCAGGGTGGGTGCCAGTAGCAGCAATGCTGCCAGTGTCTTCTCAGGGTCCGCCTGCAGCAGCGCCTCGTTGACCAGCCAGACTGCATGGGCTCCTGTGTGGGAGGGAAGGGACGCACCTTTCAACCCATCCAAAGCTCCGGGCACCCAAGGGAGTCACAGCCCAGGGTGGTGCGAGATTCTCTGGTGCGTCACGGGGGCTGGAATCCCAGTGCAGCCTCTCTCCCAGGATATCTGCAGACCCTCTGCATGCCCAAACCTTCTGTGGGCAGGACTCACGGTCGTTTTCATCCTGCACTGATGAATTGGTGCTGTTGATGCTGTCCTGAATGTCGTTCCAGCTCAGGAACTCAGCTCCTGCTTTCCTCGACTGGCCTTTCAGCTGCAACAAGTCATCAAAGTACCTACAGGAGAGACACAGGGAAATGACTTGGAGCATTCCAAGAAGGGCTCAGTGCATTCCAAGGAGGGCTTGGTGCATTCCAGGCAGGAGGGCACCTGCCAGAGCCAGCTGCTCCTCTCTTCAGAGGGGAGAGGCAAGGCACAGGACAGGGAGGCTGCTGGAACAAGCCCACAAAAAGCCCAGGCCCCCTGACCAGCCACAAGATTTCTTCACACCAACCCCCAACACAGAGCCCAACTCACCGCTGTGCATTTGCATCTTCAACTCCCGAGAGGCCCAGGGCAGGGCTGACCAGGCTGCTCCAGAGCCTGTTGGGGTTCCTGGCATCCAGGGCTTGGTTAACCAGTGCCACAGCTGAGAGCATCTCCACAGCCACAAACAACTCCTCCTGTGCCAACTCACCCTGCATGGGGCAGGCAGAGACACTGAACCCCCAATAACCTCCTCCTTCAGTCCCAGCTTCCCCAGAGAAGCAGCAGCAGAGGAAGCACCCCAGTCCTAGGAGAGGGACCAACCCACCCATCGTCAAGGGGCCCATGGCCCATCCCTGGGGATCTCTCACCCGCGGGTGCTGGCACTGCAGTAGGGCCAGCTGGTGTTGGTACAGGGGGGCAGCAGGGGCATGCACATCAGGTAGTTGGGCTTCAGGGTCCATCAGCGCTTCCAAGGTTTCTGCTGGCATCCCTCGGCGGACAGCAGCATTGATCCGGCCGACAGCCTGCAGCACTGAGGGACAGACAGGGGGGCTGGCACAGCGGGGCTGCAGCGGGGGGCTGTGCCCTGTTTCAGGGCCAGGCTGCCAGCAGGCCCACCAGCTCCTGGGATGCACTGGGCAGCAGAACCTGCAACAGGTGTTCGCCCAGGCACTCACTGGCTCGCTCCTTCTCATCCCTCCAGTTCGCTGTGAGGATCCCTGCCTGTACCTCCTCCTGCTCCAGCAGCTCTAGGTAGCCCAGTTCCTGCAACAGGCAGAGAGGGGTGTCAGGTCTCACAGCTCATCATGCTTGTGCTGACAGAGCAGCCATGCTCAGACCCCTGGCAGAAAGCTGCCAACTCCCCAGCCCATGGGACCTCCCTCTTCCTGGGGACCATGGGCTGCCCCCCAGTATAAGCACTCTGCACCGCAGGCTCCTGCCAGCCCCTACCAGTGCCTTCTCCTCCCGGTCCGTGCTGAGCTGCTCCAAGTAGAGCTCAAGGTTGTCACGCTGGAGGCAGCGCAGGGCCAGGGTGGGGTCCTGCAGTGCACGGTGCAGCGCCAACACATCCTGTCTCTCCAGGGCATTGTCCACCTCTTCCAGAGCCCCACGCACTACAAGAGGCCAGTTCACCCCAGAGGTGAGCAGAAAAATCATCCTACAGCTTCAGGGAGCCAAGGCAGCTATGGCTAAATCCTGCATACTCATAATGTTAATTTCTCCTTGGAAGTGGACACTCAGCCCTTCTTCCCACTAGGTCTGAGGCTGGCCTAAGCAGACTTCTTTCTGCCATGCCCACCACTCTCCCTACACCTTGGGCTACCTTGATCCCACTATAAGCCCTGGAGAACCCCCAGAGGGAAGGCCCAGCTTTGCTCACCATTCACTTTGTTGATGTTCCCTTGGATTTCAGCCTGGGTCAGACACCAGTCGTAGACATCCTCTCCTTCAGGGATCACCTGTGGGTACTGGACAGGGACTCCCCAGCCTGAGCTTTCTGTCCAAGCACACCTCACCATGTGCAGTGGAGTCCCCTGCAGATGCCTGGGTTCATTCCCAACCCCAAGCCCTGGGTGAACTAGCCCCCAAAGAGGAATCATCTCCCCCATCTTCTGCTCAGCACAAGGGCTCCCAGGCCGTGTTTCAGCCAGCAAGCACTGTGTGGTCTCTGGTGAAGGGACTCCTCCAGCTGGAAGCACCCACCTGCCCATCAGCAAAGGGACTGCTCCTCTCCCAACCACCCCAGAGCACCCTATGCCCTTCTCACCCTGTTTCTGGCATTGCTGCCCTTCTCCAGCTTGGCCTGGTGCAGCACCTCCTGGTAGGCATCTGCCAGCTCCTCACGCAGTCCAACCAGCATCGCGTGGGGGTTGTGGAGGGTCTCCATCGTCTGGGCCACCACCCCCTGATCCACCGCTTTGTTGATGGCCAACACCGCAGCATGGACTGGAGGTGAGGCAGGGAGGAGGTGAGTGAAATGGGACATGGAGGGGCAAGATGGACCATCTGCTTTATCCCTGCATGCAGTGGGAGAAGGCTTTTCATGGGCAATGGTGGGAACTCGCCCTGTTCAAAAGGCAAGCTGCTGTCTCCAGCACCCAGGAAGTCTGTCTCACAGCAAGTCCAGGGAATGCAGAACCCCAGCTGCTGCTGGCTAGGAAAGGACTGTGCCAGCACCTGCAGCCTTGTGCCAGGCTGAAAGGGAACAACCAGGTGCCTCCCACTGCATCCCAGACCACCATCACCTCCCAGAGCACCCCCTCACAGTTTGCTGGCCCCAGATTTGGCGTTCAGGGGCTGAGCCAAGATCCTGCTATGGACTGACATCCAGCCCTGCTCCCCATCAGGCACCCATCACCTGCTGCTTCATCCACTGAGAGCTCATTGGCCAAAATGCCACCAATCTTGCTGAAGGCAGGCAGCTGCAGCCCATACTTCTCCAGCTCCTGCTTCATGTTGTGGATCTCTTCCTCTGGAGCAGAGCAGAGGCAGCACTGCTCAGCACCAGCCCTGTAGCCCAGTACTGGAGCAGGCGCAGCCAGCAGAGTCCCCACTCCCCTGCCAGACCAAGAGGGGTGCAGAAAACGCCCCCACTGGGGTGAACATCCCTGAGGCAGCTTTGGCAAAATGCATCCAAGACTTTCCCCTCCTGCCACAGGACCCCAGAGCATTGGTGGCAAACGCCCCATAGCAACTCACAGCCCAGGTCTCCCTGCATGGCGCCATACCTGTGAAGTTCACTTTCCCATACAAGTCCTGGATCAGAGGAGCCAGCCCTAGCTTGAAGAGGTAGAAGCTGAAATACAAACCCACACATCACCTGCTTCTCCCTCCCAATGCTTCTCTGTCACCTGAAGCTGACAGGTGACATCACCAAAAGCCTCATGAGCATGAACACATTCCATGACAGCCAGGCCAGGGCACCCACCTGAGTGCATGGATGCAGTAGACCACCCGGGGCATGTTCTTCTTGTCATAGATGTCAGTGGTCTCTGGGTGGAAGATCTGCCAGGAACACAAGAGACATCTCAGGTGGCAATAGCATTGAGACAGTCCCCAGATGTCAAAGAGTGGGGGACAAAGATGAAGCCCTCTGTCATACCAGCACCCCCCGCCAAGTACTGCCACAAGGCAAAGGCCAGTGTGCCCCTTGGCCAGGGAAAGCAGAGGGGAGATGTTACCGAGGGAAGCCCCACATGGCTCATGGCATCGCGCCAGTGGTTGATGTTATCCGTGTGCCGAAAGTGAAGCCCAGCTGCCTGGAAGAGAGGAGCTGAGGTCAGGCTGAACCGCACTTTCTGCCATCCCTAGGGTCCCCCTTGCCCCCAGACCAACCCAGCCAAGGCAGGAGGTTAAAGACAAAGGCAACACCTGTGACGCCCAGGGGCAGCACAGCTCAGGGACCCCATTGCAGCCACCTGCTACAAAACCATCCCTCAGTGACTGCTGTCAGAGAGCCCCTCCTCACTCTGCACTCACCAGCAAGGGAAAGGTTTGGGGGTACACCCTAAGGGGTACTACACCCTCCTTCTGGTGCCACAGCCTTACCTTGTACCGTGTCTGTTCAGGGTCATAGATCTTCTTCAGTGGGACAATGGCAGGGGCAAAGCAGTGCCCCAGCTTGGCCAGGAGGACCCCGTTGCGCAGGGTCTCCTCCAGCTCCATGGGTGGAGGCAGCCTCTCACCCAGACAGGCCTCCATCCAACTGGGAGGGCAGAGACAGGGCACGTCACAGACCCCCAGCACCCCACCCAGCAGAAAAGCACCCAAAGGACATCCCCGCACAACCCCATTCCAATGAATCCTCCCTGGCAGGGGAGCTCAGCCCTCAGGCTTTTAATGCTGAGTGGTTTTCAGTTTGGGTGTAGGGCTGAGTGTCCCCCCACAAAAAAAATCAAACCCCCAACCAGCTTTGAGGAGACACAAAGCCCCGGGATCCAGGCAGTATTCTGCAGCATTATAGCCATTCCCCACCCATTCTCCCTGTTCCTCCCCTTAACACCCCTTTTCCCCCCAAATCTGAGCTCAGGGATCTCCCCAAGAGCAGCCCCACCGCTTGGCTTCCTCCAGGTGACACAGGTACTGGTAGGCAACGTTCTGCCTCCTCTGTTCGTCCATCTCGTCTGCAGTCGGGCGCTCACCTGAGCAGAAAGGAGGCCTCCCATCAGAGCCCCCTGCTCAGGGAGGCTTTTTGAAGCCCCCATGACCACTGAAACTAAGATTTCTAAGGAAAGGATGCCAGGCTTTGGGTGCAGTAGCCTCCCACAGCCCTCATGGGAGTGGCCACCAGCGTCACAATGCCACCAGCCAGGCCCTTCTGGCAGCGGTACGAAAGTTTCCAATTTCCAGTTTTCCCAAATAACGGCCATCAGAGCTGGAACTGGAGTGGGGGAGGGCGCAGAGCAAGCACCCGGGGAAGAGATGAGGAACACAGCTACAGGTTTGGGGTCCTTTGACACTGCTCATGCTGGAGGCACCCATGACTTCTTGGGGGCACCTGGCAGCCCCCCAAAAAACCATTCCTCAAAATATGTCCCCCCCAGTTTCTCCC
>VXBB01020855.1:258037-273178 GCA_013399915.1 Illadopsis cleaveri
AGCCCCTGTCCTGCAGACAAGGCACCCCGTCACCCCTGCACGGCCGGGGGGCACCGGGGACTGGGGTGCTGCAGGACCCCGAGGGTGGGGGGTGAGGTCGAGACGGAGTATTGCAGGAAGGAGGGAGGNGATAGGGGTACACGGACACGGGGAGAAGGGATAGGGACAAGGGGACAGCGGGATACACGGACACAGGGATAGGGACACGGGAACCGGGAGATACACGGACACGGGAACAGGGATGGGGACACGAGGACAGCGGGATACACCGGCACGGGGACAGGGATAGGGACATGGGGGTACACGGCCACGGGGGCAGGGATAGGGATATGGGGGGACACGGACAGGGAGGCGGGGATAGGGATATGGGGATGTGGGGGGACGCGGACACGGGGACAGGGATAGGGATATGGGGATGTAGGGGGATGCAGACACGGGGACGGGGCTTACACGGACACGGGGACATAGGGGACATACTGGCATGGGACACATGAACATGGAGGAGGGCGATACACGGACACGGGGATGGAGATACGCAGGCATGGGGATGCACGGGCGCGGCGACACAGACATGGGTGTGCACATACCCACATCCTGCACGCGTGCTCACACGCATGCACATACACGTACATGCTCACACACATGAACGTGTGCGTGCACACACGTGCTCACAGATCTGTGTACATTCACACATGGGTGCACACACAGACACACTCGTGTCTGTGTACACCCACCCCTCCTCACCTGCTGAGCGATGCACACACTCCTGCTGGGTGTGCCACAGGCACATGCACACACACACAGAGCTGACTATGCCCTGTAAACACACACACACACACACTTGCCCTCACGGTTTCACTCCGCTCACTGTGGGCAGTGTTGGCTCTGATATAGCCAACCCTACAAGCTGGAAACACCAAAAAACCAACAGCAAACTGGTGAACATCACCATCATCAGTCAGGCAGTGTCAGGAAATCAGGTGTCAGCTTGCTGGTGGAATTAAAAATAAACCATGTCAGAGAAACATGAATATGGCCCTAAATGTGCAATGGTCAGGTCCTGCAGCAGGGAGCTGTCAGGGCTGGCTGTGGCCCAACCATGCTCTAAATCACGGTTTTCTGACCTTAATTACTGCAGAATTCAGCAGTGAGGCTGAGGAGCATCATTCAGGAGCCTCATGGCTCCTATGGCTGAGCAAAGGTGCTGGAGCAACTCCACATACACACACACACATATATATTTTCCAAGCTATCCTACTCCATGACCTCCTAACCCCAGGATATTTCCCTACTGACCCTCTCTTGAGTCACTTTGAGTTTGCCCCTCTATAGTCAGGGCTGTGGCCACAGGAAACTGCCCATACTGTGGATCTTGGTAACAAAACCCCCCTGTTTATTGAAAGGAATATAGATGTTGGTTTCCTGCCATCTTTCTCTCCTCCACATTTTAGAGGTTTGATTTCGAAGTTGGAAGTGTTACACTGGGATACTGGGGAAAAAGGCTGTGGATCCCCTCCAGGGAAAGGGGGAGGAATGAAGTGAAAATATATCCTTGACAGCAGAAATCTCTCCCAATCAATCAGCTGGATTTGCCACTACTTGCCACAGAAATTGCTTCTTTCGTTATGTTTTAAGAGAATTTATTCTATTTATCAGAGTAAAATGAGAGGAAACAGTCAGTGAGAACACCTTTGGGCAATTACTTGGGGAAGGAGAGATATGGGATTGTAGTGGTTTGAAAGCAAACCGAGTAAGAGGCTCCAAGTCAGAAATACAATTTAATAAGAAGAAAGAAAAAAAGTAAATAAAATNATCGAGAAAGTGCAGTCATTCCTCTGGAAGTGGGCCTTTGAACACACATTAGCAGGGATTAGGGAAAGCTCTGGAGGGGATTAAGGTTTCACTAAGACTCCTTCTCACCAGCCTTCAAAGCACCTTTTTCTTCACAGCCTGGAAAGGCTGGATCTGCATCCCCCATAGGTACCAAAGACCAGACCCAGCTGCATCCACCTCCCAGCTCTCTCCCAGTGATCTTTGCCGTACTGTGTCCCACCACTGAGGAAGTTGCAGGCCAGACCCTCCCAACTCTCCTTCCCAGTACATAAGCAGTACAGCAAAGCCCTTGGGAGCAGTGTGGAATGGGCAGCTTTGCCAGACTGCTGGGGGAGGCTGAGGAGCTGGGAGGTGGCATCAGATGGACATAAGAGGCTGCAGGCTGCCCCGTGTCTCTATTTTAGCATCTTGGCTGGTGGGCTGGCAGCAGGGGAGGAATGATCCCAAAGTGGCACAGGAGCAGATGCTACACTGTGGAAACACAATAGAAGTGTGTTTTCCCACTTAAACAAACAAGAGACACCCAGGACTGGATGGCCTGTGAGGGCTCATTGTGGCCTTTCAGGAGTTAAAGGGAACTTGTGAAACTGATGGACCAAGTGTTTTTATATGGACAGATAATGATGACTCAAGGGGAAATGGTTTTAAACCAAAAGAGGGAAAACTTACACTGGATATTAGAAGGAATTCTTCCCTGTGAGAGTGGTGAGGGCCTGGCACAGAGTGCCCAGAGAAGCTATGGCTGCCCCATCCCTGGATGTGTTCAAGGCCAGGTTGGACAGGGCTTGCAGCAACCTGGGATAGTGGAAGGTGTCTCTGCTCGTGGCAGGGGTGTGGAATGAGATGAGTTATGAGGTCTCTTCCCACCCAAACCATTCTGGGGTTCTCAAACTCCTGTGGACTCTCCTCAGTGGTTCACAGCCATCTGCACACACTGCAGCAGGATTCCTCTACCATGCAGGGATTTATTTCCAGCCAGCTTTGGAGTCACTAAACTGCTCCATCCCTCCAAGTCCCTGTTCCAACACAGATCCCCTCACACACACATAGATCCCTTGCACTGGGGTGACTGACATCACCATGTCACACCTTGCTGACACACTGAGGGGGAGGAAGGATGATTTCTGCCTGGCCAGAAACAACACTTGTGGGACTAATTTTGCTCCTCAGAAGTTCAAACTCACCATGGAGGTATATGGTGAGTACCACTGCCACTCCCCGTGACCCTGTGCATCCCCTCTGTACCCTCCCTTCTCTGCTTGCACCATCCATCCTCCCACAGGTACATTCCTTACAAGAGCTGGCTTGTGCAGGGACACAGACTTTAGTGCTGTCAAGGGACACTGAAGAGATCCCAAGGCTCATACAGGCATTCTCAGGAGCTGCAAAGGGGCCAATCAGTAACATTTGGGAAGTGCTCTGACCCCACCAGTGCCAATCGGGACCTCCAGTCCCATTCCTACACAGCTCTGTGCAAACTTCTCACATCTGAGGAGAGGTTCACAAAGCAATCCACATGTTTGGGCAGTCTCCAGAAGAGGTTAAAGCCGCTTTCTAAATCCTCCTCCAAGGGATTGCAGTCTCATTAGGATGCACACACAGAGGCAGGAGTGTTTCCAGCCCTGTGTTTTCTCCACCACCACCACCTACACTCTCAGCAACATGAACACCCATCGATCCCAGTTCCAGCTACGGAGCCAGCTGGGTGCAGCAGGTTTTACAGGTATGCAGCAAACCTCCTGTTCCCTCTCTGCCCAATCCTCCCACACTGAAAGAAACTTAAAACTATCAACACTGACTCCCAGCTCTCAACAGCTCCAACAGTTGCTAATTGCCAATTCTAATTCAAAAGAAGCTTCCAAACCACCACTTTAGGACCAATTTTGGGAAGCTTCACCAGCATTCCTGAAGTGTCAAAGGTTTCCTGACAACGAGGGAAGGCAGCTGGGCCAGGTGGGAAGGAAGAGAGACAACCCCATGCCTGCATTGAGCACGGGGAACAGGACAGGATGGATTAATCCCAAGTAACTGGGAACTGACCCAGCTGAGCGGAGGCAGGCAAGGATGAGACAGGGATGCAGGGAGACAGATGGTTGTGCGCGTTTATTTTCCTTTGATAAAAATGGTGTATGTAAATTACACAGCCATGGAGGCTCCTGGGAAATACCACCCTGCTGGTCCTGGGGAGTCTTTTGGACAGTAGGAACATCCAAACACATCAGAATGGAAGGGGGGGTGGAGGATGGATCTAAACTGGGAAGAACATGAACTTCAACGTTTTCTAGTGAAGCGAAAAGACCGTTAGCTTATTTTTCCACTTCCTTTTTAGTTTTCACACTTGTAGAAATGAGCCCACTGAGCACAGGAGTCAATGACCCTGCACACTTCCAACCAGGAAGCACATGACTTGGGAAGAAACACACCTTTCAAACACCTTCCTCTGCACAGCATCTTCAACTCAAGCTCAAGAACAGCACACCTGGTCGCTGCACACCCCTAGGCTCTGTTACACCACCCCCAGAGTGTAAAGAGGACACACTTCAAATGCAGGTTTTGCACCCATTAACCCCCTACCAGGAGATTGGAGGCACCTGTGTGTGAGGGACACGGGCTTGGTTCATCCCAGGAAACATTAAGACAAATGACATCAGAAATTCTCAGGTAATTTCAATTTTTCTTTTGATCCATTCCCAATAAGATGCTGAGAGAAATAACCAATCCCCAAACTTGGCTCAATTTTTTAAATATTTGCCTGAAAGGAGGGCTAGGGGAAGGAATCATGTACAGTTAAAATCAAGCTACTCAAAACACAATCATTCAGGTAAGTAACTAGAAGTATCGCCTCTACCATCTAGAGAGAGAGAGAGAAGTGTCTGAGACAGGGCATATTTAGGAAAAAATACACATCTGAAGTCTCTGTGGCCACGATGAGAACTGGAATCCACATACAAGCCAGTTAAAGAGCATTTCAACATGAAATCTTAACTTAGTAGGAAGGTCAAGGGTTAAGCTGTATCTTTTTGTTTTAAATACATGGACAGCTGTCAGATATGAAAATGATGGCGGGCTTTCCGGAAAGATCCCCTGTGCATGTGTATGGATGCATGTGCTGACGTCTGTGGGACAGCAGGACAGAGTTTAGGAAGGCTGGGAGCCCAGCAGTCTCTCGATAGCTGCGTTGATGTCCCCACCAGTGGCGATGAGTGCCTGGAGATTGGCCTCACGGTTGATGAAGCCCATGGCATTCAGCTGCTCCAGTTGCTGCTGGAATCGCACTTCAGGACTCTGCACCTGTGAGGAAAAGCACAGAAACCCTGGAGTTAGACAGCACAGACAGCATTCCAACATGGGCAGTGCCAGCAGCCACGGCTCTGCAGGAACCTCGAGCTCAGCTTCAGGCTCGTGTGGGGACAGCCTCCATGTCCCCTTGGGTGGTGGCACAGCTGCTACACCAGAGTCAGTCCTGGTTCGGCACTGCCAGTGGCAGCAGTGCAGGGAGAAGGATCCCCAGCACGCTGAGCTTAAACCTCTCAAAGGGTTCAACACTCCAAAGAGTCAGCCAGACCCCAAAACTAAACCTGCCCTAGAACACCACAGTCACAGGAGACTGTTGGGGACCACATCGCCTGAGTGGGGTGAGGTGGGAACCCCCCTGGAGACCTCCCTGCCCATGCCAGCTCCCACTGGGTGCTACGTACTTGAGAGCTTCCTCCGGCCAGCAGCTGGATCATCTGCTGCATGAGCTGCTGTTGAGGGTTACCACCCCCAGCTGGAGAGGCACTGGCCGGCGTTGAAGCGGAGGGAACGGGGTTCTCCGGGATTGTGCTTCCTCCTGTGGAGGACGGGGGCATCCGGGGCATGCCAAAGGAGCCGAGGCTGCAGAGGAAGGCAGGGCATTCTCAGGGTGACACTGGCATTCTGGGCAACCCCACAGAGTGGGGCAGCAGGGCAGCTGGCAGGCACGATCAGGCTAACCCTCACTGAAGGCCCTGCTACAGGGTAGCTTTGAAAACTGAACAGACTGCACCCATGTTCTGGTCACACATAGCACAGGGAATGAGCAGAGCTAACAGAAGCCTGCAGAGAACTGCTTTGATGGAGCATGACCCATGGTGACAGTGAGCTGCCAGTAGATCAGTCTGCCCCAGCACACCCACCCAAGCCTTGTGTCTGTGTCTGTCCATCTCATACTGTTCTCCAGAGATAAAGTTCTTGAGTTGAGTCCACACCAAATACAGCAAACAAAGGATGGGGGAAGAACCAAGTGCGTCCCAAACCTTTTCTCCAGAAAGAAAGGGTCAAGGACTTCCCAGTGAAACACAAGCAAGCAGCAAGTGCAAATTAGCTTGCTCAAGAGGCCTGCAGGCACACACCCGCGCCAAGTCCCCATGACAGAGCATCCTAAGCAGATCTCCCAGATGAATCCACAGCCAGTTCTGCCTGCATGGCCCCACTCTAGAGCACTCCATACCTTGGCACTAGTCCGGGGGCCTCCGTCTGCAGCGTCTGAAGTCCCTGCTGGATCTGGAGCAGGGCCTGCATGGCGCGGGGGTTGGTGAGGATGGAAAGGGAGTCCGGATTCTGCATCTGGGGACCAAGGCAGAGAGACACCATGGTACCAACCAGTGAGAGCTCAGGCAGCCAGAGCTCCACCACTGTCACATCCAAGCCAGTGCCAAACTGTGCCTCTTGCCTGTGGCCAGCACTGGCCTTCATGTCTGGATCCTCCTCCGAGGCTCCAGACTGCAGGGTTCACCTGCAGGGACACTCACAAAGTTCTCATCAGGTTTCCTAAATGAACTGGATGAATCAGATTAGAACTGGGGACACATGCCTTTGGACTCTGATTTACCTGAGAACCAGCTGCTGTAATTTTTGTAAACTCAACACAGTGAGACTGTCTACACAGGGGTTCCAAGTAGCTTAACAAGCCTAATCTGGAGTCCACCTTTCAGTAATTCAGATGAGTTAATTCAGACTACCTAGTCTAACCAAGTTCTTCCTCTTTGTCTCCCCTGTGCAACCCCCTTCCTTCCTCAGCCCAGCCCCCCAAGCCCACATGCTTTCTAGTGCACTCAACCAAGCAGCTGAGATCCTGCCTGTCCCACAGTGGGGGGAGAAGCTCTGGAGCCAGGGGCTGAGGGCAGCACAGGGCCAGCCAGAGGCCTTTACCTGCTGCAAGAAGACAGGGAGCTGAAGGCGGAGCTGTTCTTGAAGCTGTGGATTCCCAGCAAAGAGGGGGACATTTACCATGATCTAGCAAGAGACAGCACATGTAGGTAGGGTCAGAGGGTTGCTGCCACTTGCTGTTAAACCCTATGCAACTAAGCCATGAAGAACAGGTCAGTCATGGGACCCCTGACTCCCTCCCTGGGCTTTCAACACGCTCCCCTGCTAAGGGGGATCAAAATGCTCAATTCCTGACAGCAGTGTTGAATAGGGGCCACTTGGCAACAGGCAAAGAGAAGGGTCATTCCCATGTCCTTTTCAGAGCCACCTCTTGTGTTAGGGGCTCTGCAAACACACAGGGCTCAGAGCTGGGGCTGCCTTCAGGCTATTGAGAAATACAAATCAACTGTGTATTCACTCTGCTCCAGTGTCTGCAGGAGGAACCAGTCCGACCCCAGCAGCAGACTGACCTCACACTGAGCTCATGACCTGCCTGGCAACAGCAGACAACTGCAACACTTTTACCTGTGCTGCAAAGTCCGGGTTCTGGGCAAGAGTTTGCATCATGCTCCGCATGTAGGGGGCAGAGATCATATTCTGCATCAACTGAGGGTTTTCGGAAATCTGCTGCAGGAGTCCTTGCATCTCTGGGCTGTTGAACATGCCTGCAAGGGGAAGGGAAGACAAAGGAAAACCCCTCTTGAGCCTGAGCACCACTGCATTGCCTGAAACACAATGTGACAGGTGACAGAACTGCCTGTACTCTATCCCCCCCTCTAGCAGCAAACAGGGCTGCGGACAGCCATGGCAGTGCTCTGCTGGCCACTCTCCTGCTCTTGAGAGCTTCAGGGACAGCAGAGTTCCCAAAGGAACTGTCTGACAAGTGCATCAGAATAATTAATTCGTGTCTGCAAGTAGACTAGACCCACTCCTCTGGGTAACAGCCACAGACAGAGCTCAAATGCCAGAGGAACTGGCCCTCCAAGGAAGCCTGGGTGACCTGCTCAGCAAGCAGCATCCTTGGGCTCCTCCCTTACGTACCAGCGCCAAAACTGGCAGCATTCAGCCCGAAGGGGTTGGATACAGTCGGGGTGCCCTGGGTGGTTGCTGAGCCCGTGCTCCCTTCACTGCTGGGTGCCTGACTCTGGGAAGCAGGGGGTGTGGGGCTCCAGGGGTTTGGCAACGGCTCTCTGTTCTCTGTCCGCAAAGGCTGAGAGCTCGAGCTGTCAGAATTCCCCGTCAAGGAAGAGAAAGGATTGTTGCCAAACTAGGGAGAAAAAAAAAAAGGAAACAGATGGAATCAGTTAGTCCCAGCAGACCAACCCCTGAGCGAGCCAGGGAACAGCCGATGATATTCAGCCAAGTCCAGAATTTGCTAAACACGTGCCATGATCCACCTCCTGAGAAATCTGCAATCCACAACACACCTCATTCAGAAAAAGACCAGGCACAAGAGTGCCACAGCCCTGGATTCAGCTCCCAAATACAGGGTTTCAAAACACCCCTGTAAAACCAGCGTCCGGACATACCAGTAGGTAATGCTGGATTGGAGTATGTCTGCACAGACCTCTGCAGCCAGACCTGTGTTCCCTCCTCCTGCACTACCAGCCAACTGGATCTGAGCCAGCTCCATTCCAAAGGCGTCGGGCTCCAGCTAATCCAGGGAGCAGAGGGTTGTGCTAACAGTAACAGGGCCTGCCTATCGGTCAGGGCTGGCATCCAGCCTGCTGGGGGACTGGAGGAGCCAGAGCAGGCCTCTCTGACACCTCAAGCCATGTCACAAGAGGCACTGCACCATGTTCTCCGGCCAGTGCCTGCACTGGAGTGGAGGGATGAAGAGCCACACTCTAGGAAAACTGCCCCGTCAGCACAGGGGACAGGGAAAGACCCCTTTCCCACACTACACCCCACTCACAGAAATGCAGCCAATACCTGCTCCCTGGCCGCACTAAACATGGGCTCCTGGATGTCCGTGTACATCCGGCGCAGGGCATTGTATCCTCCTGGAATGCTCTCGAGGTTACTCAAAGCACGGTCCTGGTTCCGCATCATCTCCTGCATCATGGCAGGGTTACGAGCCAATTCCATCGTCTGGGAGAAGGAGGAAAAGGTGGAAGGCTCAGGCCCGCATGCACCATGAAGGGCCAGAGCGGATCAAGAGCCTGGTCAGCAGCCAAGCCCTGAAAGAGTTAAATCTCAGCTCCCAGGAGAGAGACGATAATTAGACCCTATTCACAGGCAGAGGGCAGAGAGATCATTTATCCAAGCAAAAACAGCTCAGAGATCCAGGCTAGTCCCCAGCCTTGCTCAGCTCTCTTCCTTCTCAGCCTCCGTTCAGCTCAATGAGACTGTTCTGTTCCTAAGCAGTATCAGGACATCCAAACATCCGACACCCAAATGTTCCCATTCAGACTGAATGGACTACATACAACAACTGGCAAGGTGCATCCTTCCATCCTCTCCAGACTTTTGATGGGTCTCCCCTGCACAAAGAACATCCAGGTCTCATTTTAGGAACTGCTTAAGTACAAATTATTCACAATTTAGTCCTGCAGCTCGGGAATTTCATGTATGGCCTACACAGTTGAAAGGAGAATAACCAAGAAGCAGATGCTTGGTTAAACTAGGCCCATTCAGCACAACCCTCTTGATAAGCCTTCCCAGGAAAACAGCAGAGTCCTGTCAACTGCTATTAACACCCAGATTCTCACTGATCCCTTAGGATTCCCTTCTGATGAACCTTTGGTCTTCCAGAGAGCCACTCCTCTTGGACATGGGTCCTCTCTGTTCCGGGAAAAATGAGAGCCCTCTGAGATCCCAGTCTACACCCGGGTTCCCCACTGACACAGGTAGTGAAACACTCACTGTACAGCTCTGGAGTCTCTATGTAATCTGTCAAGAGAACTGGAGAGAAATAAAGAGCTTTTGCAGTAGCTTCACTTCTCCAGCACTGTTTTTACTCCCATTCCTGAATCACAACACAGTAGCCTTGTAGTCAGCATGCCAGGAAAATCCCAGCATCCCTTTTTTCCCCAATACACCATGGATTCAATAGCTCTGAAAGGGAGATAAGAGTTTCAAGGATGTGGGTTGAGTAATCAGTATTCACACAACTCAGACCCCCATCTGTTTGTGGGGAGCTCACAGCAGGAAGGAAGAGATCTCCAATACCAATGTTCTGACATTCCTACTCCTCCTCTGCAGTGCAGACACTGATGTTGGTCCACAAAGACTCTCCTCAACACTGTTTACTGAGCCCTGGTGTGACTCACCTGCCTCATGAGCTCTGGGTTATTGAGCATGTGGCTTATCTCTGGATTTCGTTCCATGAGCTGCTGCATCTGGGGATTGGCCATGATCATCTGCCTCATGAGGTCAGGGTTAGACATCATGTTCTGCACCAAGGGATTCTCCATGATCTGGGAAAGCATCTCTGGGTTGGACATCAGCTGCCGCTGCATCTGCTGCTGGAGCTCCATGAAGTTGGCAGAGCCCATCCCAAGGTTGCCCAGCCCAGTGATGCCACCAAAGCCAGCTGGAGAGGGAACAACACACAGGAAGAGAGGCATGAGTCAGTAACTGCCAGCAACTGCAAAAGAGGACAGTCAGCTGAACTGCACTCCTAAAAATCCAGGGGTATCCTGTATTCCCACAGCAGCCAGCTCTGAGTAAAGACATCCCTACACACATACACACTTCACTAAGTGGCATTACCTTGAGCAGAGACAGAGAGGTGTGCCATGGGAGTGACTCATGCAAAGCCCACGGCAAGCAGAGACAACAAGACGGGTCAAGAACCCCAACTCCTTGGTCTAATCCCAGAAAATTCTTCCTTCTCACAGACCCCACTTACACAGGATGGATGCAGCACTGTTGGGACCTCCATCTCCAGGACCTCCCACGGTCCCCGACCCACTGCTCCGTCTGCTGCCACTCCCTGCATCTGGACCAGCACTGCTGGATGTGGAGGGCTGAGATGGGGCAGCAGGAGAAGGGGTTGCAGTGGGGGCAGAAGCAGCACTGGGGGCAGAAGCAGCAGATGTTGAATCTTGGACCCTGCAAAGGATAAAAAGTATTAAACTCCTGGTACCTGGGGAAGGGCAAGGGGAGTCCTCTGCGGGGACACAGGATGCACACCCATGATGACCAGGCTTCCAGCACAGCAGTCATCCACACAGCAGCCAGCCCCAGCTTCCATCCCATCTCTGCCTGCACTGATCCACAGCTGTGCTCCCAGATGCCTTCCATCTGCTGGAATCTGCCTCCCGTCTTGATGCACTGCAGCCCCTGACATGTTGTCCTGGCCCACACAGAGAGGCTGGACTGGTCTTACCCTGAGTTGTATCCAGCTCTTCCTTGAATCCCACTGAACTATTTACTGCAGCCATATCCTTGAGCAATGAGTGTGCTCCAAACAGGAAAATCCTTCTGCTGCTCCCACAGAAACCACAGGAGGTTACAGCAGGGCTAGTGCATGAGGTAAACAACAATGTTCACTTCTGAATATTGCTATCAGTGCTTCTGGGGCAAAAAGAAGCATTAGCATTACTGTACAAAGAGGGAAACTGAGGCACGAGGCAGCCAGATCCTGTCTCACAAATCCATGGAATGTTTCTGGCCAGCTTGGCTCCAAATTCCCAGCTCTGCCACTGGCTGCACCTTGATGCAAGGCTCCTGCTCCAACACAAGTTTGCCTGAAGCTTCTTGTAACACATCCACACAAACACTGTGCTGTAAGCCACCATGCAGCAGGTGCTGGACATCAGCTTTGCTGAATACACCAACCCAGGTTAGTACCTTGTTACCACAGTTACTCCTCAAGAGTGTTACAGGAATTTGAAAGAGAACATTTAAAGATTTTCTGAAGCCTTTGTAGTCACGACAGTGAGTCCTGGACTAGTGTTGAAGAGCTTTCATTAAATTATAGACAAAAAAAAAATCACTTTACTCACCTCAATGATGCTATTATACCTCTAACAAGAACAATGATTTCCTGATTTTTTTCCCAAAACAAGAATAATTCCTTTTCTCTATCTCCTTTTCCTTTTTCACTCTTCTAAAACTTGAAAAATGAACCCTGAAGGCCCTTGTTCACTGTCCAGACTAACCTGACTGCTGGTGAAAACCACTGGCCACTGAGAGAGGCAAAGAGTGGGGAAACAAAGCAAATGGGAAGCTGAACAAGAAAGGAAGAAGGAAGCTGGAGAAAGGGCACTTGGTTTCTCTAGGCCTCTTCTCACAGGAAAAGGCTATAATGTCTTCAGTAAGCACTTATCTAGGACTATTAGCAGGAGAAAAATGAGCAGCCCAGGACAGCTCTGATTCACCCTTTGAAATGGTTTGCCAATACCACATTTATAGTGGAGCATCAGGCTCTCAGGCTACCTGGAGAGGCAGAATCCAAGGAGAGGCCACAGAACCTGACAGTACACTTCCTTGTGTTTGTAAAAAAACAAGTGAAAAAAAAAACCAAAAATGGGAAAAAAACCCATCTTGATTAATGCAGCTCTCCCAGGGGACAGCAGAACTGCACAGAGACATAGCCCTGGAGCTCCCCAGGAGCTGGGGCACACTGCTGCCAGAGCCTGAGGCACGGTTGTGAAGGGCCAAGATCAATGAAATGTGACTGCAAATAAAGCACAGCAGCTGTTCCCAAAATCCTTCCATGCCCACCACCCCTCTAGAAAGTGCTGGGAAGAGCTAAACCCGCAGGAGCCTGTGTCCCATTCTCAGTCTGAGGTCTGTGGTGCATGTGAGCCACATCCCTACTGGGAACTGCCCCGAGTGCAGCCACAGCAGCACATGAGCGAACCCCCACACTGCCCCGTGCCTGCGGTCGCACAGCCCGAGCCTCTGCGCACTCCCGATGTGGAGCATCCACTGTCTGCACCGGCCTGTGCAGCTGTGCCTCCAGGGGCCACACAGGGCTCCGCATGCCATGTGCCTCCTGTGGCGCTTCAGAGAGCCTGAGCACAGGCTCAGAGCTGAGCATGTAGCAGGTGACAGAAAACCCAGGTACTGGCTTCTACAGCAACACAAATTCACTGGGAAAGTAATGTCTTTTATCAAAAACCTTTTCTAGAAGTTTTGCTGGTTTGCTAGCAGTATCCATTTCTGATGGGTTCTTCCAAGACACACACAAGTAATGCTAAAGGGTACCAGCCCCTCCAGGTACCTGCCATACACCATAACAGCTGTGTCATCCATGGACAGGTTAGTGACAAACCCCACTGCTGCACGGCACAGCTTGGGCAGGGAAAGCTCACCAGGATCATCACAATCAGTTATTCCCATTTGACCCCAGCCCCACCAAGACCAAACTCTTACTTCTGCGGAGTCTTAATGACCAAGTGAACAGTGAGCCCATCTTTGATCCCATGTTGATTCAACGTGTCTCCATCCTTCAGGATCTTCCCAGCAAAGATCAGAACCAGCTGATCCTGTTTGGCTTTAAACCGTCTAGAAATCTCTTCTTTGAACTGAAAAACAAACAGAGCATTTTTCAGGCAAACAATCTGTAACACTAACATAACGCTCCAAGGATCACATCCGCTCTGGGAACAGCACAAGGAATGGACAAGCACTCAGAGCCCATGAAGGTACCATACAGTCACCAGTTGCTGATGATGTCTGAGGTGTCAATGAAAACCAAAACAAAGCAAAGACAAGCTCTGAAATCACAAATTATGGAGTAAATCTCAGAAAAAATAGAACCATTCCCTCAGAAGAGCTGAAGGCTTCCAAAGCCAGACCAATTGTGCTTCAGACCTAAACCAAACACACCATTTATCCTGAATGACTGAACTGGTTTTGTCTGCTCATTTGAGTTTTTTTTCCTAAGGAAAACCAAACTCTGATTTAATACAGGCCAGAGCTCCATGGAAAAGGGAATAATCCTTTATCAGCCAATGGAAATAAACTAGGTCTTCTCCAATTCCTATTTCTGCAACTGAATTCCCTGTGAGCATGTCACGGAGCATGGAGACCTCTTCCTTACTGTGTGCTGTGCTGGGATTCACACCTGCAAGCAAGTCTCTCACTGCTGGCCCTGTCGGGGCATTCCCAAATTGATTTGGAGGAAATAAATCTTTGCACTTGGAAAACACAAACTAAAGAGACTTCAGAGGGGAAGGTCAGGATGGAGAGCGAAACACATGCCAGTTCCAGAGCTCTCAGCCTTTACATCAGAATCTAAAAACAAGGCTGGGCACAGCATAGCCCTGGCCCCAGATCACCCTGTCTGTGTCTCTCGCTGCATAGCTCTGTGTTCCTTCCCGCACAGCTCCATGTCCCCCATACAGCTCCATGTCCCCCGTACAGCTCCGTGCCCTCCCTGCACAAAGCCCTCACTCCACACTCCCTGTACCAATGGGCTCCCTGGATGAAAAGGATCAGGAGGGCCACACGTGCACAGCCCATGCCCACACCATGAACTGCTGTCTAGAGATCCCTTCCAAGCCCTTTACACGCCGACCTCGTGCCCTGCAGACAGCCCAGCGCAGAGCCCATGACACCTCGTCCCAGGGGGCATCGCCACTTCCTCAATGCCAGAACCAGCCCCAGAGCCAGCCCCTGCCAATCCCAGCCTTTGCTAACCCCAGCTCTTGCCAATCCCAGCCCTCTCCCGCTCCCTAGCAGGTGCAGTGCCGCGCCCCGCCCCCCCGCACCAGCCCACCCGTGGAAGGGCCGATGTTTCCTCTTCTCCCGCTCACCCAACGTTGGCCCCAAACATCTGCCCGGCTCCTCGCCCCTCGACCGAGGAATCTGCCTCCAGAGGAGTCTAGACCTAGGCCAGGACTCCCAGACGCCACCCCAGCAGCCCCCCACGCACCCATGCGGCTCTGCCCACAATCCCAATACCCTTCCCACTCCTCCGCTCAGGGAACAATTTCCCACGCAGCCCAGCCCACGGCCCACGGCNGCTCTGAGTCCCTAAACTGTTGTGGTTTCGACACCTACGACCCCTCCCAGAGGTGAGCCCCCCAGACCACCTCCCGCCCTCGGGACCGTTTCCCCTTTAAAGCCCTCCAGCACCTGCCCTCCTTCAGGTCTCCCCGCTCCCTCCCACCCTGGCTCCAGCAAGGCCCAAAGGCCCGGGGTGCCCCGAAAGGCTCCGAAACCAGCCCCAGCCCTGATACG
>VXBB01020855.1:273324-294170 GCA_013399915.1 Illadopsis cleaveri
CGACCCCTCTTTAACTGGCCCCATCCCCGATCCCCGCGGTCACCGAGGGTGCACGCCTGCCCCGTGCTCCCTTCTGCAGCCGAGGTCCCTCTGGAGCCCCGGCGCCCCCGGGCCCTCCTCCTGCGGGGACACGGGCAGGGCCTGCCCGGACTACAGCCCCCGGGATGCTCCGAGCCAGGCGCGGCCTCGTGACGGCCCCGCCCGCCCCGGCCCCGCCCCTGCCCCGCGATCCCGGCAGTGGCCATGCTGCGGCCCAAGGCCCTGACGCAGGTTCTCAGCCAGGCCAACACCGGCGGCGTCCAGAGCACGCTGTGAGTGCGGGGGGCGGGCAGGGGGCGGCCTTCCCCGAGCGGGCCCGGCAGGCACCGGCTGGTCCCTGATGCCGGGTGACGCCACTGCGGGGGAATGCTTTCCCTGCCCGGGGATGTTTTCCTTGTACTTAGCCCGGCTGATACTGCCCCTGTCCATGCCCCGGGGGTGCTGCCCCTGCCCGGAGATGCTGCCTACCATTCCCCCGTCCCTGTCCCTGCCCTTGCTCCTGTCCCTGCCCTTGCTCCTGTCCCAGCCCTTGCTCCTGCCCCAGATCCTGTTTCTGCTCCTGCCTGGCCCTGCCCCAGGGATGCTGCCTGCCCAAGGATGGTACCTGCCTTTCCCCTGCCCCCAGCCCCTGCTCCTGTCCCTGGTTGAGGATTCTCCCTGCTTCTGTCCCGGGAATGCTGCCCCTGCCCAAAGATGCTGCCTGCCTTTCCCCTCCCCCCAGCCCCTGCTCTTGCCCCTGGCTGGGGATGCTCCTTGCCCTTGCTCCTGCCCCTGCCCAGGGATGCTCCCTGTCCCTGCCTGAGGGAGGCAAAGGGCCCTTCCAGGGGCAGGTGTGGGACCGAGGCCACACGCTCTGCATGGTACTGGGCTACAGATGGTGCTGAGACTGTGCAGTGTGTGGGGCCAGGGCCTTGCACCGTTCCTGATGTCCGGTGCTGGGATGCCTCATGCACAGTGCAAGGGCCATGCTCAGAGCTGGAGCCATGCACAGTGTTTGTCCCCCAGGCTCATGACCAGCCTGTGGCAGATCCCACTGCTTCAGCTGACAGAGCCACCAGGCCCTGCACTGCCCTGCTTGGGCCTGGGGCCACTGCTGAGCTTTGTGGCTTTGAAGCCCCCCTACCCCCTGCCAAACCCCTGCAGAGTGGCAGTGCTTGGGACTGGGTGAGGGGGTTTGCTCTACCCCTGGTACTGAAAGAGGGTCTGGTGTTAGAGGCATCAATTTGCCCTGCCATGTCCTTCCCAGGCTGCTGAACAACGAGGGGTCCTTGCTTGCCTACTCGGGCTATGGGGACACTGATGCCAGGGTCACTGCGGCCATCGCCAGCAACATCTGGGTGGCCTACGACAAGAATGGGCACCAGGCATTCAATGAGGACAACCTCAAATTTATCCTCATGGACTGTATGGTACGTGGGGCTGGGGCCTGCCCTGGCCTCCCTGGGGACCTGGCTGTGGTGCCAGGACCATGCTAGGGGTCCAGGCCAAGCTGGGTGCAACAGGTGCTGTTTCTTCCTGGGCAGGAGGGGCGAGTGGCCATCACACGGGTGGCAAACCTGCTGCTCTGCATGTACGCCAAGGAGACGGTCGGATTTGGGATGCTGAAAGCCAAGGTAATGCTGGTTGGGGGGTGGCCAGGGGGTCTGCAGGGCTGCATTCCTGCTTTGGTATGAGAAAGAGCTCTTGAAGAGGATTGGGATAGAAGGGCTGGAGGAAGCTGCTGTGCCTGGGACACTCTTTTGCACCTCTCCCGTGCCTGCCCAGGGACCGCATCACACCTTTTTAAGGTTCTCAGCTGAAATATAAATTACAATAAGCAAGTGGGCAGTAGGTACACAGGTTGCAAAACCCACCTGAGTGTGGCTCATGCCATTCTCTGCTTACAGGCACAGGCGCTAGTCCAGTACCTGGAGGAGCCGCTCACGCAGGTGGCCGCATCATGAGCATGCAGTGGAGGGCTCTGCGGTGCCACTGTGCTCCGACACCATCACCGTCACCAGCGTGGGTTGGGTGTGAGTGGCCCCATGGGCATCCTGGAGCTCCAGTGTGGTCTTAAAAATAAGGTGGCAGGAATACAAAAGCTGGGGGGAATAAAAGCGTGTTTGATGCTTGTGTCCATTGCGTCTGTTGTTGGGGGAGCTGAGGGGTAACACAGCCCGGCTGGGTTGCAGGCGCCCATTCCCTGGGGAAAGACAAGAAGTTGCAAGGGGCTGTTGTCAAAGGAGAGGGGTTATAACAGAGCCGAGGCTCTGCACAGCCCTGCTGGTCACACTGGGATAGCTGGGGGTGGTGGGGGCTCCTTCCCGTCCCAATTTCCCTGTCTTTCACACGATGGCAGCAGAGGCGAGGGAACATTCACAGCGGCGGAAGCCGGGCTGAGCGAGGGTTCTGCTCCTGGCACAACTGCCCTCGCTGCCGTCCCACCCCACAGTACCCTGCTCTGCCCATGCTGTCTCGGTCTGCCTTTGCTGCCATCGCACCACACGTTTTCCTGCTCTGCCCATGCTGCCCTAGGCTGCCATCGCTGCGCTCGATACCGTCGCACCCCTCCCCTCCCCACGCTGCTCACACTGCCCTCCCTGCCTATGCCATCCTCCCTGCGCACGCTGCCCGCGTTCCCCTCACTGGCCTGTGCGCGCTGCCCCAGTCTGCCCACGCTGCCTCACACCCCACGGTGCCCTCGCACCCCTCCCTGCCCACGTTGCTCATACTGTTCATGCTGTTGTCGCTGCCCCAGCCTGCCCCGCATTCAGGATCAGGCCCTGGCTCCTCCTCCAGCCACCCCGTGACGGTCCTAGGGGTGACACTACCTGCCCAACCTGCGCTGCGACACCCAGTCCCACCCCTTGAGTCAACCGGGAGCGTTGTTGCCAGCTCGGCCGCTCTCGTCGCCGCTGCCCCAGACCCTACGCTCTCGCCTGGACCTCCTTCGGTCCCGCTCGCTCTCCGACAGAGAGGAACCTTTGGTCGCTCTGTCTCCTCCCTCGGCGTCTCCGGGAGCCCGGTCCGCCCCGCCGTCTGCTCGAGGCTTGGCAGCGGGAAGGAGGAAACCCAGGGCGGCCCTGCAAGGGCAGGCGGCAGCCAGGGCGACATGGGCAGCCCCGAGGAGGACTATAACTTTGTCTTCAAGGGTGAGTCTTGCGCTCGATGCGACCCCCCACTTCCCCAAAAGGGGGTGGAGCAGAAAGCCAGGAGCTGCGGGGAGGGAACGAGGGTGCCCATACCCCAGAGCGGCTGTGTCCCGAGCTGGGACGTTGTTGACTATCCCTGCAGCTGTGATGGGCACCGAGAACTACGGAGGGTCAGGGGACTGGGGAGCAGGCACCGACCACTGACAGCAGTGAGGCCAGGGCTGCTGAACAGTGCCAGGGTCCACAGAGACACGGGGAGATCCACACTCACCTCGAGGCTGCAGGTGTGCAGTACCAGGCAAATTACTGTTGTGGGATGGGGCAGCTGTAAAAGCTGGGGCTGAGTGTGTGAGACATAAATGCCACAAGAGCCTGTAACCCCTGAGAGCAGTGGGCATTGAAGTCATTTGCCGTGGTGACCTGGGCAGTGGCACATGCAAAGAACATGGGGGTCAAACTTGAGCTGGAGAAATGAGGGTACAGTCTCACACCTCCCTTGCTGAGCTCCCTTGGGCCCACCTGGTCTCTGCCAAGTACTATTGGCTGGACTCTGATGGAACTCAGTGCTCCCTTTGGGCAAGTGGAGACAGGCTCTGGTGTGCCTGGGTGCCCACTGGGTGCCCACTGCAGCAGGGTGACCTAGGGCTCACCAACATCCTTGCTGTGCTCCTGCTGCCCAGATCCCTGTAGCCATGACCCACCTCTGGGGCTGCACCAGCACTAGGGAGCGCAGCTGGGCTCCCACAGAGACCCCTGTTTGCTGAAGGAGCAACCACACTAGGGGTTAAACCCACACAGCTGCCCAGCTGCTGCGATCTGTCTGGGGTCATTGGACAGCAAGCGATGCCCATGCAACCAGTGCTGGTAGCTGGGGCAGTCCAGTGGGATTTCTCCTTCCTTCCACAGTTGTCCTGATCGGGGAGTCTGGGGTGGGAAAAACAAACCTGCTCTCTCGTTTTACCCGCAACGAGTTCAACCATGACAGCCGCACCACCATTGGCGTGGAGTTCTCCACACGCACAATCCTGGTGGGAGACGCCGTGGTGAAGGCTCAGATCTGGGACACTGCTGGACTGGAGCGGTACCGCGCCATCACTTCAGCGTAAGGATGGGAGGCCTGAAATCCATGCTTCTCCTGGGGCTTGGGTTCAGCCCCATGGGTGGGCGGGCGGTGGATCTGGAGCATGGAATGATGATGGGGTTCTGTCATAGGTATTACCGGGGGGCTGTGGGTGCCCTGGTTGTGTTTGATATCACCAAGCACCAGACATATGATGTGGTGGACCGTTGGCTGAAGGAGCTGTACGACCATGCTGAGGCCAGCATCGTTGTCATGCTGGTGGGGAACAAGACCGACCTCGCACAGGCTCGAGAGGTGCCCATGGAAGAGGCGAAAATGTTTGCAGGTACAGGCTGGCACCCCGCCACAGGGCTGGGGGCTTGAGAACCTCCCCAAAAGCGTGGACCTGCACCAGTGCAGGCACCTGAACATCTCTAAAGGTGCTGCAGATTGGAGCCATGTCCTCACTGGGGATCATCTCAAGGGGCTCCTCTCCTTGCAGACAACAATGGGCTGCTGTTCGTTGAGACCTCGGCGCTGGACTCCACCAATGTTGAGGAAGCATTTGAGACCATCCTGAAAGGTTCAGGCACTGGTGCCGTGGTGCAGCAGGGTCCCAGGGCATTACGGAGTCCCTTTCCCAGGGATGCAGGGCTGGGCAGATGATGTGCAGCACTTCTCTCCTTGGTCCACTTGAGCTATTTTGGGCTAGTTTCATGAGATCTTTTGGTGGTGTCTTTCTGGCTGCTTTGGCTTTCAGCCTTTGGTGCTGGGCATTTAACTCCCCACACCCGAAGCTTTGTTCTCATGGCCTCTGGGCATCCCTGAAGCCCCAGGAGCTGCTTCTCCCCCATAATCTCCAGTCTCCTTCCTGTTGTCCTGGGCTCATGACTTGGTGTCTCCAGCATCCTGCCAAACCGGCCATGGGGACCTGGGGGGCCCGCGATGGAGTCCAAGAGCAGCTCTCCAGGAATGGCAGCCAGCAGCATCTGGGCAATGAAGTGTGCCATGCTATGCTGAGCCATGCCAAACCATGCAGTGCTATTCCATGCCATGCTGTGCAGTGCTGTGCTGAACCAGCCTGGCCCAGTGAGCTGGCAGCTCCACCACAGGGTAAAGCACTAATCCCAGGTTGGGCAAGAGAAAATTGCCCAAGCACAGGGTGTTCCCCAAGCGTATAGAGATGCAACCTGTGGGAGCTGCTCCCTTGTCACCCCTCAAATCACCCCTCTGCTGCATAGAGGGGAAGGAGAGCCACTGGCGTGCTGAGCTGTGGGCAAGCAGTGGGGGCTGCAGGCTTGAAGCTGTCCCTGCATCCCCAGGGGGCCTTGTCTGACATACTTCTTCTTTGGCAGAAATCTTCTACAAAGTGCAGAAGCAGAAGCAGAGGAGCAACCAAAGCAACACGGTGTCACTTGCCAGCGAGAACCCTGCAAGCACGGCCCCAGCGCAGGCAGAGAGGCGCCCGTGCTGCGTGGCCCTCTGAGCCTGCCAGGCACCCCGGGAAGTCCCCAGGGAACCCCACAGCCCTGGGACCCACCAGTGGCCACCAGCACAGGCTGTTGTCGCCCTGCCTGCACTGTCACCCCTGTCCTGATGTAGTGGGGACCAGCAGCCTGGACAGGGGCCAAATTCTGCCATAAACAGTGAGAAGCACCAGCTCCAGGAGCTCTTCTCTCTCGGTTTCATTTTTGCTGGGCCCTGATTTGCATCACCACTATCATGCACCGTATCAGCCCTTCTGGAGCTGCAGGACAAAAGGACCAGGACACCCCTGAGGCACCTCTGGGGAAGAAGCCAAGAGGTTCTGGGCAGGATCATGCCAGCAACAGGAGCCTCTCTGATTGCCTCTGGCCCTGGGGTTTCTCCAGTAGGGCCACCCTGTGCTGTGCACTGAGGATGTGGCTGACTAACAGGTATCTGTCCCACCAGGGACTGCTCTGGAGTGGAGCCAAGCCCTATGGTGTGAAGTGGCAGCACTCAGCCCTTGGCTGTCTCATCCCTAGACATCTGTCCCATCCCTAGACATGGGGCACATGTGGCAGCAGGACCAAGCAAAGGTGCCTGCTCTCTGCATGGCGAGACAGGGCTTGGTGCAGGGCCCAGTGCCATGGGCCGGGTGCAGCTCTGTGTCCAGGGGTGTGACACAATCATTAAAGGACTTGTGAAATGCAGGTTTACTGAGCTGGAATTCCTGCGTGTTTGTGGTCGACGCCCTGGATCCCCACCTTCATAATGTGCTGAAGCTCGTGGCTTCTAGAGCAGCCCAGCTGGATGCCATGGCTCTCCTGTGCCCCCTCCTACCTCAATATCATGGCCCTCCTGCACTCCCTCCCACCCTGAAGCTAGGCTCATCTTGCACCCCCTCCCACCCTAAAGCCATGCTCCCCCTGTGCCCCCTCCCCATGCAGCCTTTCCCAGTTTAGGTCCCCTGTTTGGACGTTATCAGTTCCAACGATGACGCAGCCTCTGCTTGTAATCTGAAACCCCTTGGAAACGGGATAATTCCTGATGGAGTCTCCATGTCTTCACTCGCTTTCCCATTGCACCACGCCAGACATGCCAGCCCAGCTCCACGTCACACCCATGGCTCTGCGTGGAGCGCGTGGCCACCACTGTCCCCATCAGGAGCACACACAGGTGGTGGCCTGTCCCTGCCGCCATGCAGCATCCCTGCCCCCTTACCTGGCCTAGGTGAAAACACCTGAGTGCTGACGGGCGGCCCCGGCCGCCAATGGGTGTGGAGCAGGAAAGGCTGTGGCCACCAATGGGTGGCGGGGGACAGCCCCTGCCAGGGCTGGGTAAGGCCCGGAAATCCCAGTTGGTCCAGTGGGAGTGGGGCTGTGGTGCTGGGCGAGATGCGGGGCAAGGACGATGAGTACGATTATCTCTTCAAAGGTGGGTCTGCTGCCCGGCCTGCGCTGGCCATGCCCGCAATGAGCGTGCCTGTGCCCGGCCTCAGCCTGCTGCCGTCAGGGCTGGCTCCACGCAGCACCCTCGGCGTGGGACTGGGATCTGGGGCTCGTACTGGGATATAACACTCAGTTCTTGGGACGGNGGATACTGGTGAGGCTGGGGTTGAAGTGCTGCCGTGGTCGGAGGTTTTGCTAGAGCTGGTCTGATGGTTTGTGGTCCCGATGCTCATTACAGCAGCACTTTGCTGCTGCGGGAGGAGGCTGGAGCCCACAGCGTCCTGGAGTGGTGGCTGTGGTGATGGAACGGTGCTGGTCCCGGGGGTGGTGGGGAAGGTTGGTGCGTGGGACTCTATGAGTGTTGGCCCCTGAGCATCCGTGGGTGCTCTGCTCTGTGGCACTGGGTGAGGGGAGCACATCTGGGAGCTGAATAATCAACCCCAGGAGAGAAAGCCGTGCTGGTCCCCAGCTGCAGTGGGAGGAGAGGATCCAGGGATCGGGCTTGTCCTTTCTGATGCTGGTCATGCTCTGACCTCACTGCTGTGCATGGGTCGGGTGGGGGACAGGGACAGACTCTTGGAGACACAACATTGGCGTTTCTGCCTGTGGGAGCCCAGGATGCCCATGAAGCACCCCCATCCCTGTGCATGCCAGGCTTCCCTGCTGTCTGCTGTGGCCAAAGCAGGTGCTGGGGAAGCAAAGGGACATCTTGGCAATGCCACAGCCTCCTGAGCCGTAAAATCCAGGGTGTGAGCTCACCAGGGGGTGGCTATGAGTCAGCCTACCCACACAGGCCTGCCCGCAAGGCCCCAAGTAATTCTAGCCACCAACACGACGTAATTCCAGCCAGCAACGTGCTGGTAGCCCCTGGTTCCTTGCATACCTCCCCTGGCTGCTGCCCAGGAAAATCCTCCTCCCTGGAGTTAGTCTGGGACTTGATGTGGGGGAAACTCTGCTGCTGAATGGTGCCTCGAGTACGATGCCCAGGGAGGTGCTCTCCCAGTTGCTTTGTTCTGCACTTCTCACCCAGTGCTGTGCCAGCTGTGTGGCTCTGAGGGGCCTTCAGCACACGGTCCTCCTCTGTCTGTCCATCCCCTGTCATCCTACAGGAGCCAGGGCTGGGAGCAGCTCACATAGACTCTTCATTCCCCTCTTGGGTTCCATGGTGGTCTCTGGAGTTCTAGAGAACTCAGTTTTCAATTCAAGGGCAGCTCATCCTTTCCAAAGCCGGAGTAAAGTCAAAGGGGAATGCAATGTCCAAGGGTATGGACCTGGGCTAGTGCTCCCAGGGTCCAACAGCTCTGCAAGCCCAGCCACCTCCTTGAGAAAAGGGAGGTTGTCACAGTTGGAAGCAGCATTATCCCAAGTTCCACTGAAATGGGAGCAGTGTTGCAAAGCACAATGCATGTTCCAGCTGTGCAAGGCCCTGATGCTGCTGGAGGGGCTCAGTATGACTGAGGAACAGCTCTGGGCATGGCTGCTCCTGCAACCCTTCCCTGGGGCCCTGTGTGGAGCTCCAGGCTGTTTCCATCCCTGAGGTGGGACATGGTGTGGTGAGGATGTTGGGAGGCAGTGAGGACAGAATGTGTCAAATGCTTTTATGCCAGGGGTAGGGTGTGCTGCTCCAGCTCCCCAAGCCATTCAAGCTCCGGGACATGGGTCTCATCACCCCCACAGGCTGCAGGACCCTGCACCACCCACCCTGCATCCCTGGTGTGGTTCAAAGGCCTCTGGAACCTGCCATGGGAGCATGGCACTGCCAGGATGGGGATTGTGGCAATTGAGCTAGGGAAGCAGCAGTTTCCTGTTGTTGGTATAAAACCAAGCTCAGATCAAAACTTTGAAGCTGGGAAAGTGATAATGAACCTGGCTTGCCAGTGGTCTGCATTTCCTACTGTCTTGTCCAGGGTAGTCCAGGCTGTTACAGTCCTCTCAGACCTCCATGCAGTGGGCAGCAGCTGAGAAGTCTCCCCAGCAGCCAGGAAAAGGAGGGTGGGGAGGGGGATACTGCCCCTCTGCTCCACTTGGTGGTCTAGTGAACCACGGGGTGGAACAAGATGGGCTTTATGGTCCCCTCCACCCAAACCATTCTGTGATGCCCTGGAGAAGCTGCCCTTCCCTCATTTGCTGGCTGTCCTGGCACAGCTATGGCCAGCAATGCTCCAGGTGCCTTCCAGCTTCCCTCAGTGATTCCAGAGAGCTGTTCCACTTACTGCAGGACTTCCTGGTGCCAGGCTGTTTGCTGTCTGCCCTACACTGAGGGCTTTGTCAGCGGGGTGGCTGCACTGTTGCAGGCTTTGCACCACGCAGAGAAGCCATGTCTACAAGCTGGAGCTGGTGGGAAGGGGTTATCCAGGACATGGAGCAACATCCTTGCACGATGGTAGCTGCTGAGCCTTGACTGAGTGTAACTCTGCCTTGCTGAGGCTCCTGCAGTGTGTGGCATCCCAGTGGCCCCTGGCTGGTGCTGTTGTTCCTGTGTCCTCCCCACCATGGTCACTGGATGGTTGTGACCTCAGCCCTGCTGTTGTCCAACCCTGGTGGGGAGACATGTCCCACAGGTGGATGAAGTGAAGTGTCTGAGTATACACATGGAGAATGAACAGGATTGGCAGTGAGGGAATTAAAAATAACTTAAAAAATAAAACAAAAAACCTGTTGAGTCATAAACTCAACAAACTTGACAGAGGAGGTGTGTGATAAAGCTCCCCAGAGCCTGTTTCGCCAGGTTTTACAGGAACCAGCCAGATCTGAGACAGGCAGAAAATGCATTTAACCCACACTCAGGAACTTCCCAGCTCATGGGCTGGACCAGCAGCAGCAGCAGAGGATGCTGCCTTTCAAACCATGTCTTTTAAGTCCTCCAGTGTGCCTTCAGGGTTGAAAGGCACACAGGGTTGGCAAGAGGAGCCCCAGCTCTGCCTGGCCTCTGGCCTGGCTCTCCCTGCATAGGTCCTGACCCTGATTTTCTGTCCATTTCGAGTACATCAGTGCATAGGGTGCTTTCCCATCCCCAGGGACAGAAACTTCTGGCAAACTCCCGGTGATGGCAGGGATTTTCTCAAGGGCTATTTATAGGCAGCAGGGATGCTGCTAGGAGGAGTGGAGGCAGCTGGTCCTGCTCTGTTTCACCCCTCACCTGCCAGCTTNTGTATTTGTGCCTCCCAGTTGTGCTCATCGGGGACTCAGGGGTGGGGAAGAGCAACCTGCTCTCACGCTTCACCCGCAATGAGTTCAACCTGGAGAGCAAGAGTACCATTGGGGTGGAGTTTGCCACGAGGAGCATCCAGGTGGACAACAAGACAGTGAAGGCTCAGATCTGGGACACAGCTGGGCAGGAGCGGTACCGGGCCATCACCTCAGCGTGAGTTTCCTTGCTCTCAACCTGTGGCTGTTGCCTGGGGCCCTGCTGTGACCCTGTCCCCTCACTGTCCCCCAGGTACTACCGGGGGGCAGTGGGAGCTCTGCTCATCTATGACATTGCCAAGTACCTGACATATGAGAATGCAGAGCGCTGGCTGAAGGAGCTGCAGGACCATGCTGACACCAACATTGTCATCATGCTGGTGGGCAACAAGAGTGACCTGCGGCACCTGCGGGCTGTGCCCACTGATGAGGCCAGGAGCTTCGCAGGTATCTTCCCCCATCCTGTCCAGCCCCATCCCATCTGGCTGGAGTTCATGGCACTCACCTGAGCTCACACTGTTCTTGCAGAAAAGAACGGGCTGTCCTTCCTTGAGACGTCTGCTCTGGATTCCACCAATGTGGAGACAGCTTTCCACAACATCCTCTCAGGTAAGGGGCAACCAGGAAAGGGAGGGACAGGGATGGAGATGGCTTTGGACATTGTGTCTTCTCAGGACACCACTGGGGGCCTGGTTGTACTGGGTAGGATCTGGGTTGGAATCCTGCTCCCCTGGATGGGGAGAGGTGGGCATTTGCACCCCTGGAGCTGTGTGTTTGTGGAGGGAGCAGATTCCCCACTGAAATACTTACCTAAACAATTTTTTCACTTCCCCTCTCTCTGCTGGCAGAGATCTACCGGATCGTGTCCCAGAGGCAGATCACTGGGCAGCCGGAGCCAGAGTTTGGCCCCTCCACCACCATTGAGCCCATCCGGGTGCTGCCCACGCAGCAAGAGGGCCGGCAGGCACCCTGCTGCCAGAACATCTGAGCCCCTGGGGTGCCCCCACCTTGACCCCCCACCACCCAGCACATGGTGGCATCATGTCTCACCCTCTACCTCTGCCCACCACAGTTTCCTGAGCAGTGCAGGCTGGTGGCTGCTTTTGTGTGCACCATCATCCTGCCTGTATGCTTCTCTGCCTGTGTTTATGTAGGACCAACAAATAGCGAGGATGAGGGGGAAGCATCAGGGTGTCTCCCTTCTCTCCCCAAGGTTGAGGGCATGCCATCCCCTGTGTCTCTGCTCCCGTTAGCCCTGCAGGCACAGTTGCTGGGTGACTGGGTGGCACTGAACAAGCCTGAACATGGTGAGTCCCTGTTTGGTGACGCCCTGTGTGCAGCCCCGTGGGATGGGTGTGGAGGGGGACACTGGGTGCATCCTTCTCCTGCCTGGTGAAACCAGCAGTGATGAGGCTGGTTGTGCCCAGCCCTGTCCCTGCTGCACTGAGAGCTGGGAGTGCCTCTGGGTGCTGCTGGGGCCATCCAGGGTGGGGTGTGGGGGTGATGCTGTTTTTGTGTTGTGAGCCCCTCCCTGTGGCATGACCCCCACAAAGGGAAAAGCTGTGACTCTTCCATGGAAAGAGATGGGAGCAGAGGCTGGGGGGCCTTGGCCTTTGGGAAGCCCCAAGAAGGGGGCAAGGGGGGACCAGGGATTTGGAGGCTGAGGCTAGGGATGAGGTGCTGAGGGTGGGCACACTGTCCTTCTGCACAGCTCCCTGTGTGGGAGCCAGTGTCAGCACTGGAGACCCCTTGGCTCTAGCTGCAAGGACCCCCTGGCATAGCTTGGCCCTTCCCTGCTTGAGTGTTTGGCCACTGTGGCTGGTGGCTGCATGGCCCAGCTTGGGGACACGCCACCACTGGATGGAGTATCTGCTACATCAGTGGGATGACAGTGGTCTTGTCCCCTGCCTGGGGAACAGCGGCCACCCCCCAGGGTGGGCATCACCCAAGATGTTGAGAGAGACTGTGCTGAGCCCTGTGCTGCTATCGGGGGTGATTGGCAGGTGTCAGTCAAGAGGAGTGCAGATGGGAAGCCCTGCGCTGTTGAGCCAGTACTGGGAGTGTGGCCCCTGTCACAGTGTGGGGTTTTGGGGGGATCTCTTTCTCTCCACAGCTGCCCCCAGACTCTGCATCTCACTTGGCTGTGCCAGTAGGATCTGGGACAGGGTTCCCCCTTGGGGCATGATTTCTCAGTGAAATGGAAATTGAGGCAAAATCCCCAAATAAAGCTGCTGTTGAAGCCTTTTCTCCCTCTGCCAGGTGTTTCCTTCAGGCAAGAGCAGTGCCAGCCCCACATGGGGCAGCTGGGAAGTATCCACAGGCAATGAAGGGTGAGGAGGAGGGTTGGGAGGAAGGTATGATTGTAGCCTGGGCAAGGTGGTGTCCTGCTGGGAGGCCAGAGGGGAGAGCTTGAAATCAGGATTAGAAGAACAGGTGGGATCCTGCTGCCGGCACAGGGGCAGTGCAGGGATGCACAAACGGGACTCAGAAGCAGCTGCACCATATGGGTGTCCCTTTTTATCCACCCATTGTGCAACCACCCCAGCCCTGGCAGCACCTTAACCTTGGCTCCAGCCCCCTGGCACTGTGTCCCTACACCATGGCACTGCCCCCTCCAGAGGCAGCCTCATCCCTGAGCTGGCCAGACCCATCCTCTCTCATACCCTGGGTCTGACTACAGCTGGGGACTGTCCCCATGTGAATGGTGGCCACTGCCCCACAGGCTGTACTTTACCCCATGCCCACCTCAGCTGGCAAAGCCCTAGCAACATGCAGACCAGCTGGAGCTGCCAAGCACCACCTCCTCCCACACCATCTGCCCACACCAAAACACAGTGCCAAGAGATGATGTCAGCCCCACCGGCTGGAGAGGTGGGCAGGTGGGGGGATGGATGCTGCTCCACAAAGGGACAAGGCTGAGCTAAATGTCCCTTGGGCCTCCCTGCCATTGGACATGTCATCAGCCAGGCATTGGCATGGACACATGGGATGGTGAGTTCATTTAGACTCGTAGAGACACTCTTGGGCTGGGCAACTCAGTTTTGTTCCAGGGTTTCCAGTTTTCAGATGTTTTCTGCTGGGATGAAGAAGTGGGAAGGGTGAAGTGTGGCACAGGGTGGCTCACAGACGTGGGACCTGCTAGCACCAACACTGGGAGAAGCAGTTGCCTCAGGAGGCTCATCATCTCACAACTGCTTTAATGAACCCCAAGAAGTGCTGCCAAAAGCATGGGACTAGTGGGAGATGCAGGAGGGGTGGCAGAAGGAGGTCCAGCCCCACTGCCCTGGAACTCAGCCCAGCAGTGCCTTGTTCCCAACCACTGCTCCTGGCCCTTCCTGAACTGTGAACAGATACAAACCAAGAGCAGATACCAGGTTTCTTAAGTAATAATACTTTAATAAAATTAAGTTCTTAATGTAATTTAGCACATTTAATACATTAACCCTTTCCCTTCTTTGTTTTCTACAAGTTGTGCAACATCATTTTAATTTTATTTTATTTTAATTTTTTTTCCTTCTCCCATTATACTATATGCCTCAAAACTCAGACAACAAGCCTAACTCTACTTCTATGTTCAGTTACATCTCTCTCTCAGGCCTTTAGTTTTGCGTAATGCCAGAGAGATGAAAATACCTGGATGGAACATGTGATCGGTTTCCAATAGTAACAATCCCGACTACAGGTTTCCTATGATGTTAAAAGAAAAGAGGGAAAAAAAAAAGCTAACACAAAATAATAGGGAATGGACTTTGAATGGAAGGGCCACACAGTCAGCATGGCTGGCAATGGCCAGGCGACTCAGTGGCCAGCTGGCTCAGCACGAGGTGGTAGTACTGTGGAGCAGGACTGTGCAACAGCACCCAGACCCAAGGGAAAGCGGATACACACAAACTTGTACATTAGTCTGAAGCAAGGATGAGAGGAAAGTGCAAGCAAAGCATGAAGGGCTGGGGAGGGCTGTGCTACCCTGGGTGAGTATCAGTGAGATCAGCTGCTGCGGGGATGCTGTGGCTTGGGTTTCATTTTAGCATGTCTCATGTCAGAAATCCCATTGGAGTTGGCCTGCCAGAGTCCCAATGGCAGCAAGCTGGAGCCTGGATCTCTTTGATACCAGGGCAGAGCCGGAGGAAGTCCTCTGCAGCCCCACAGGCTCCCGACTTCGAAGTCAGATGCCTGGGGGCTGCTCTGAGCGTCTCTGGGGATTTCCTTGGCTTGCCTGGGGCTGGGATCAGAGCTGGTTCTGCAGCAGTTGCCAAACCTTCCAGTCTGGGATTGGCCAGCCCTTGTGCCCATTGCCTTTCATGTTTGCTTAACACTGCTTTCTAACTCAGGAGCAAATCCCATACTACAAAACAGGATCCAGCCCCTGGTCTTTTTTTTCCCCTTTTTTAAAAAATTATTGTCTTGAAGAGAATTCATTAAAAAAAAGGAAAAAAGAATGCTTATGGTTTCACAGATAAGCAAAACAGCCTGTGACCATGTCTTGTGTCCCAGCTTCTGGGAGCCAAGAGCAGATCTCAACAGCCACACCACACTGTTATGTCTCACCGCTCCATTTCTCTGCAAGTTGTTTCAAGAGCATCATCATAATCCCAGAAAGCACATCCTGCTGTCAGCAACCTAGTGCCACCATTGGAGGGGGAATTCATTTTTGCACAGACAGTAGTGGAACTACTCCAGATTTTACATTAGTGTCACTTTACTGGGGGTGACTTTCAATTTGCTCCATTAGCAGCCCTGAAGCGATGCTGGAGCAGATCCAGCGGGGATGCCACAGCCTGCCAGGGCTGCAGTGACTCCAGATTCCAGCAGAGTAACCCATTGGAATGGGGGAGTCACACAGGAGGGAGGCAGGAGCTGCCCAACCTCTGCTGGCATGGCACAGGTAAACTGAAGTCTGCCTAGCACAATCCCAGCTGAATTTTTCACTGGGTCAGCTGACAGCAGAACATGACTTCAAGTTTCTACAGGATGTGAAAACCCACACTAAAACACAGAGATTCCTCCCTAACATCCTAGAAAGGGTTTTGGAAGAACCAGCCCACGCTGGCTCTGCTGCCACCAAGGACACCTTGCTGGGGCTCGGCAGAGGTGGGATGGGACCCACCATCCATACACAAGTGACGATAAAGTGCATCCACTCTCCAGTCCAGGGCACCACTGTACAATGTCCATCACTGATGCTTCTTCAAGTATCAAATAAAAAAAAATGAGGTAAAACAAAACTGAAAGAGCAAATAGGCTGCCTTGCCACCCCGGCAGGGAAGGACCAGGCGCTTGATTCCACCGAGCATGAACCCCCCTGGAAGTGCAGGAGACATTGTGCCCTGCTTCCCAAAACACCCCAGCATGCCAGGAGGGTCCCGGAGAGGGATCTCAGATTCACAGTGCTATTTATATGCAGAAACCGAATGACAACTGTCTTCATTCCTGTCCTGACCTATTGCATGGCTTTGCTGAGTGATAAATGCTGGTAAAGGCTATTCCAGCCCCCCAAAGCAGGCACCGTCAGGGAGCAAGGAGCGGCCACCGCGCTTCTCAAAGGCATGTGTGGATGCTCCCAAGCTGCAGGAGATCCGTGGGTTTGCTACAGCTGAGCCACAACACAGAGAGGAGAAAAGGCTAAACCCAGAGGGAACCAACTTCCAAGGGCGTTTTCTTTGTGGCACTCAGCTTTGCTAATGATAACGTTGGCTCTTGGATGTTTCTTTCTGAGTTCTTTCCTTTAAGCAGACATTTTGGTGCAGTGAAAAGCATCACCATCATCCAGACAGAAGTGATGGCCTTTCTCTGGAATGAACGGAGCTGCTGACAGGGGCATGGGCCATGTCCTGCCCCAGTGCTGGTGCCAGGGCTGTCTTGTCCTGCCCTGCAGTGTTCAGAGTGGGTCTGCCATCGCAGTACCCCCTGCATGCTGCTGGCTCGAGGAGCCCTTGCTCCCACTCTTGGCACTGCAGAGACTCAGGATCCATCCAGAGCACAACATGCTGTGCTGGCTAAGAACAGCCTTCAGCCTTCTCCATGCTCCTGCAGCTAGAAACCAGGCATGTGCCATGAGTGTCACTGTCCCATGAGCAGGACAGCGTCGGGGCAGCTGTCAGGAAGTAAGGCTGTGGGATCAGGGATGTCATGGCCCATCACGGCTGCAAGACGGCCCTCTCAGGCCAGCAGGGCCTTTCCAAACATCTCACCCGCTGCTCCAATGCTCAAAACTGATGTTTGGAAGCCAAGCAAAGAAACACCCAACAACCCAAATCTCCTGGAAGATGCCACATGTAAGCAAGTGAGCTCATCTCGAGGTGCATGGCGTCTCCCAGTGCAATGCAACCGGGGTGACAGAGAACCAAGGAAAAGAAAGAAAACAAAGAGGGAACAAACCAACCCTAATGCCCTGACACTGCCCAGTGCAAGGGCAGAGCCTCCGCCTGGCACCTCGCTGCCTTTGAGCTCTGTCTGTCACCTTACAGAGGGGAGATCACCCAATCTTCCTTCCCTTCTTCCTCTCACCTGGGATGGTCCCACCTGCCTGGATGGTCCCACCTGCCTGTCACAGGATCTTCCCACACCTTTGGTGCTTGGAGAAGTTCAAAAACCAAGAACAACCCAAGGAAAGTAACGGCAACTTTGAACATTTTTCTGCAATTTCCTGCTCCAAGCCCAAGGCTGGAAGTCAGAATAAGGCAAAATTTAATGGCCTAAAACTTCCTTATTTTGTTCCGTGACTAGCCAAATCTGTCTATTTTTATTAAAAAAGCAACATAAACCCCCAAACGTATATTTTTAAAAAAATACATATTATTAGATCCCTTTTTTTTGTCTTTTTTTTTTTCCCCTCTATAAAAATAACTTCAGGACTTTGATTGACAGAAGGTACCAATTGGTGGTTGTTATTTTGTTAGGCTTTCAGTCATTTATTTGTTTGCGTCAGAAAAATAGTACCAAAAAAAGATGGAATTCCTGGGGAAGTTAACAATGATCATGTTCACAAGTTTATTTTACATTCTGCTCTGTCTGGGATCACTTGGATCTACTATAGATTAAACAATATGGATAGCATCTACTATTTGAACTAGTTAATTTTTTTTAATATTTACTCTAGGATTATATGAAATAAATTTGAGTGTTTATTATTATTAACATTTTTTTAATACCCATCAACGCAAACCTTTTTTTTTTCTTCTCATTTTTGGTTAAAAACAAACAAACAAACAGAAAAAAATTCTTATTTTAAAATGCTTCTTTGAAAGGCAATGGAGCAGAAGCATCACCCCGTCTTCCTGCTGCTTTGGGGGGGGGAGCAGGGCACAGGCTGCATTCGGGGTGTGAGGGGGAAAGACTTCCCCCACTCCCCAGCCCACAGGGAGGTCATGGCTGCTCAACACATCCCTAAAGCAGCTTCTGGGACAAGATCCTGTGAAACACTTCAGGATGTGCCGGAGCCAAGCACAGGCTGAAGTGCTTTCCTGGATTCAAGGAAGCTCAGAACCCAGCTGGGGGCACTCCCATTGCTCTGGGTGTCCCTGCAATTGGTGTCTTGCAGGAGCTGTGCCCACACTGGCTTGGGGGAGCACACAGGGCGACCTGTTCTCATCTAGGATGAGCTGGAGCCGGCTGGGAGCTCTGTGTAAGCTCAGCCCCTGGCTGGTCAAAGCACCATAACAAGCCCACGGCTCTGATCTGGCACAAGCTCCAAAGGAATGACCATGGATGTTCTTAAGATCATGCCTGGCCTGAACACTGGGACCAAACCCTCCTGTCACTGCAACTGGCTCAGCACGGGAAGAGATGGAGCCAAAGCCTAAAGGGAGGCAACTGACAGTGACCACCCAGTGGGTCTCCAGAACCTGCCCTGAACATGTCCAGCCAGGTGTCTGCACCAGTAGTGGCCATCAGTCCTGCCCAGCAAGGCTGTGGAAAGGACCATAAATCCTCATATTACACTGGGCTCTCTGCAACCAGATGAAGGATAAAACTCCTCTGGCTTCCTGGGATGGGATCAGGCTGACAGTGCTGGCAACAAAGAGGAGGGGGGCAGGGAGGTGGGTAGTGCCAGCACTTGCCTTCCAAGCACCCAGCTCTCCACAAGCCCCCCTGTCACAGGGAACCACAGCAGGAGCAAACTCTGTTCCCCAGCGCCTGCCCAGGTGGTGGGTCAGGTCGGGTGGGGTTGGACCCTGGGATGCTCAGGGTGCCCAGGAAGGGCTGTGCCACAGCAGGGCCAGGGCTCGCCAGGGCCAGCACAGGGTGAGGCCGCCCAAATACTGCCCCAGAGCCAGCCCTGAGCCAAAGTCCACTCAGACCCTGACCCTTTCCAAGGGGACTCCCAGATGGAGCAGCCACAGGATGGCGGCACAGGCTTGGTTTATAGTGGTTTTTCTCTTCTACTTCTCTGCTTTTAATTACCTTTTTCTTCTTTTTTTTCCTTTTTCTTTTTTTTTTTTTTTTTTTTTTTGTTTTGGTTTGGTTTGGTTTGGTTTTTTTGGGGGGGTTGTGTGTGTCTTAAATACATCCAACTGTGTTAATTTCTTATTTGTGGAAAGGGCTATCTGCACCATAACTATCACCTTTACATACACACACGCACACACGAAAAAGGAAACATATATTAAAAACACTTTTTAAGCAATACTCTGGATACAAATGTATTTTTTAACCTACATATATTCTAAACCTTCTAAACTTTTAAGGATCACTTTATCATAAAATAAAATATCCTTTTTTCTTATAATAAATTACCTAATAAAAAGTATTTTTATTAGCCCAGTTCCTTGCTACATTTACATGTAATAAATGCATTTATTAAAATAGAATATTAAATTATAAAGAAATGTTCTAATTTTAAAATCTTAATTTTTTTTCCCTCCTCTCTCTCTCTTTAAAAAACACCAGGAAATGCATCAAAATAAACCCTTCAAACACCAAACAAAACAAGTTGGAGTATTTTGATTTCAGAGGTTAACAATATTAACAGTCTGAGCCTTTGTATGTATGAAGATTATTTTTTTAAGAAAGAAAGAAAAGAGAAAAAAATAATAGATATCCCTCCAGCTGAAAAATACTTTTGCAAATGGGAGCTAGGACAAGATATTTTTATACTATCTCCTCATTAACTATAAATCCAATTTTGGTTCTTTTTTCTTTCTTTTGTTATGCATTATAATACACACTATTCTTTATATAATTTATGTCGATGAGGATGACATCACAGCATGATATTACTTTTTCCCTCTGTTTCCCTTTGTTATGTTTTGTCACCCCCTCCCCTGCACTGTCCCTTGTCCAGGACTCTCTGTCCCCGCCGCAGCAGTTCGCAAACACCGCCCGAGGACGCAGTTTTGGGCGACGCCGCACTATCCTGACACCCCGCGGCCCTGGTCACATCTCCCCGCCGTGCCGGGACCGGGGAGCCCTCGTTCCCACAGCCCTGACACAGCTCGGCTCCGCCCGGGAGGTCACATCCACAAGAAAAGGTCATAGGATGAGTCCCAAATCCAGCACAGCCCCAAGCCCCGCTCCTTGTTTGCAGCCAGTGCCGAAATCGGCGGCAGTTTGGCAAAGCACGCGTGGAAATGCCAGCGCTGAACTGGGCGGGCACTCCGTCCCCCCGCGGGGCTGATCCTGTCCGGACCTGGGCACGCCCTGCCACCAGCTCAGCACTTGCCAGTGCAGCTCTGCTCTCGCTGCCCCCAGCCCCGGGCTTTGGGCACCTGCCCTCAGTGCCACTGCCTGTGCCCTCGTGTCGTTGCCTCGCAAAAGACATCACCACCGGCATTCACACGGCACGGCACGGCACGGCACGGCACGGCACGGCACGGCACGGCACGGCACGGGTCATCTCGGTCCCCACCCTGGCTCCACCGGCCCCACGGGCAAACCCTGGGGAACTCCCCACTCCCCAGTCGGGCCGAGGGGATACCAGCAGCACCCGTTGGGCACCGGCCACCCTCGGGGGGGTGCCCGTGTCCTGACATTGCTGCCAAGAACCCACCTTGCTTTGGTGGGACGTGATTTTGCAGGATGGAGGTCTCACGGACCAGGCTTCCCACAAAGGTCTTGCTGCTCCTAATCCAGAGGGAGGAAGACCCGGTTTGGTGTGTCGGGTCCCAGTTCCTCCTGCCTCCTTCCAGCCCAGGTGCAAGTGGGGTGTCCCCATCACTTTAGCACCCCAAGAGCGTTATCCCAAAAGCCTGGGGAGGATCATGGGGGCAGCTGAAGCCAGAGAGGTTCAGTCCAGCTGGTTCACGCTGCAAGAAGGGCTCACCAAGGGCATCCTAGTGGTGGGAGGGAAGGAGAGAAGTGCAAGGACCCGGCTCAGTGGGCGCTGCAGAAAAGAGATGGGTGCAGGAGGAGGGGACTGTCTTTAGTTATCGTTATTGCTGGTGAATTAGACCAACAAGTCATTTTTAGTCACCTACAAGGAAGATACAAGTCAGAGCAAATAGTTAAGGTCATGGGCATTTTTCTTGTTTTTTGTTTTTATTTTTTTTTTTAAGATTTTTATATATATACATATATTTA